>PIJE02003598.1:29187-37029 GCA_002895965.2 Coryphaenoides rupestris | reverse complement strand
ACACACAGGCACGCACGTACGCACGCACATACACACACACACATTTTCGCCCACAGGCACCCACTCACCAACACACAAGCACACACACACACACACACGCACACACACACACATAAACACATGCAGACACCCACACACACGTGCGCACACACACATTTGCGCATTAACACATACACACACACACACACACACACAAACACAGGCATCCAAACGTGCACATTGCTCGTGTGAAATAGGAATGTTTTCACTGCATTTGTGTCTATGTGGCTGTGTTGTGTTGTGGTGTGTAGGGAAAGGGGCGGGACAGAAAGCAGGTAGCAGGAAGTAATTGTGTGTGTGTTAATTAGGCCACACCCACTAGATGGCTGCCAAGTGGGAGAGGGTGTGCAAAGAAGCGAGTGAAAAAGGATAATTCTAAAGACTACTCTCTGTTAAAGAGCCCCTATTGTACCACCAGGTGTGAGTGAGCGATTCGCCGTTTACAATCCATTTTGCCCAATTGTCATGTGACTACCCTGTAGTGACATCACAAGTGGTGAGTGTCGACCCAGATTTATGATGGATAGATCAGCCTACCGGTTCGGTACAGTCCACTGGAGAGGCTGGCAGACTGATCTACAGTCGTCATCCATCATATATCCGGGTGGACATGCCCACTTGTGATGTCACTTCGTCACAATGACACTTTTAGTCACATGACCATTTTGAAATGGCAATCCTAATTGGGCTCACACCTGGCGGTAAAATAGGAGCCCTTTAATATTGGATTATCTTTTGGATGTATACACACTTCTGTCTCTCTCTCTCTCTCTCTCTCTCTCTCTCTCTCCCTCTCTCTCTCTTCCCTGTGTGCTAACTTTATGCACTCATGACTGCCGGCGCTAATTGGTGTATGGCGCAACGGGGTGTGTGTGTGTGTTTGTGTGTGTGTTGGGGTCGGCATTGGGGTGTGTGTGTGTGTGGGTGGGTGGGGAGTGAGTCATCAAGATTAACTCTGGGAGTCGACGCAGAAGTATAACTCCAACTTTAGAAGGTCTGTGTGTGTGTGTGTGTGTGTGTGTGTGTGTGTGTGTGTGTGTGTGTGTGTGTGTCTGTGTCAATAGGAGTAAAATGTGACGCATGCTTTGGTACACACCGCTATATAACTCTAGTTACTTTAGCCCACGTTAGCGTTAGCCTTCAGGCCACCAAGGCGCCGGGCGACGCCCACTGTGGAGGCGCGCGTGTGTGAATGTGGATGTGCTTCTGTCACAAGGGTCACAAGGTAGCAGAGGATCCTAAAGTTGTGGATGTAACCTCTGTGCGTGTGTGTACCGTGTGTGTGCGTGTGTGTGCGTGTGTGTGTGTGCGTGTGTGTGTGCGTGCGTGTGTGTGTGTGTGTGTGTGGCGTGTTGGCGTGTTGTGTTTGTTGCGTGTCTTGCGTGTTTTTGCGTGTTTTGTGGTGTACAGTGCATGTCTGGTTGCAGAGCATCATTGTTGGTTGTTTGTGTGTGTGTGTGTGTGTGTGTGTGTGTGTGTGTGTGTGTGTGTGTGTGTGTGTGTGTGTGTGTGTGTACGTGTGTGTGCTCGAATGCGGGCAATGAACATGGTGTACCAAGCCCAGGCACAGATTTCCTGGGCCGCGTCCAACTGGAGTCTTTCACTGGCAGGCAGCACAGTTCTGGAGATAGGCTACCACCCTCCTCCCCTCCTCACCTCTCCTCACCTCCCCTCCCTCCCTCTCTCCCTCCTCTCCTCACCCGTCTTTTCTCGTCTCCTCTGTCCTACTCTCTCCCGCTGTGACTTCTTCTCTTGACCTCCCCTCACCCCTACTCCTCTCTCCTCTCCTCAGCCCTCCTCTCCTCTCCTCACCCCTCCTCTCTCCTCCTCACCCCTACTCCCTCCCTTCCTCTCCTCCTAAACTCTCCTCTCCTCAGCCCTCCTCTTTCCTCTCCTCACCCCTCCTCTCCTCCTCTCCTCACCCCTCCTCTCTCCTCCTCTCCTCACCCCTCCTCTCTCTCCTCACCCCTACTCCCTCCCTTCCTCTCCTCCTAAACTCTCCTCTCCTCAGCCCTCCTCTTTCCTCTCCTCACCCCTCCTCTCTCTTCCTCACCCCTACTCCCTCCCTTCCTCTCCTCCTAAACTCTCCTCTCCTCAGCCCTCCTCTCCTCCTCTCTCCTCTCCTCACCCTTCCTCTCTCCTCCTCACCCCTCTCCCTCCCTTCCTCCTCCTCTCTCCTCTCCTCAGCCCTCCTCTTTCCTCTCCTCACCCCTCCTCTCCTCCTCTCTCCTCTCCTCACCCCTCCTCTCTCTTCCTCACCCCTACTCCCTCCCTTCCTCTCCTCCTAAACTCTCCTCTCCTCAGCCCTCCTCTCTCCTCTCCTATCCTTTCTCCCCTCCTCTCCTCTCCTTTCTCTCCTCCTCTCCTCTTCTCTCCTCCTCAACCCTCCTCTCTCCTTTCCTCTCCTCTATTCTTCCTCTCCTCCTCTCCTTTCTTTTGCGTTCTCCCTTCTTCCCTCTCAATCTCCTGCTCCCTGACCTCTCCTGCTAAGAATAAAAATGGAGTCATTTCCCCCCTCCCCCCTCCTCTCTGGTAGTATTCCTGTCTTTTATACTTCACTACACTGACCGATTGGTCATAATTAGTATGCTAGCACCCCGGTAGCAGCAACATCGAATTACCTGTGATTAAAGTGGAACTGTTTTCAACAACATGTCTCTCTCTTCTCTCTCTCTCTCTCTCTCTCTCTCTCTCTTCCTCTCTCTCTCTCTCTCTCTCTCTCTCTCTCTCTCTCCCCCCCTCACATGGGACATGCTGGGGTTTGTGCCAACTCACCAGGCTGGGGACTCAAGGGAAGGGACGGACTCAAGGGAAGTCGAGGGCCGCACACACACACACACACACACACACACACACACACACACACACACACACACACACACACACACACACACACACACACACACACACACACACACACACACACACACACACACACACACACACACACACACACACACACACACACACACACACACACACACACACACACACACACACACACACACACACACACACACACACAGTATTTACAAGAATCTATCTGTGTGTGGGTCTGTGTCTATCTGTGGGGTGGGTGTTGTATGTGTATACAATACAGGGTGTGTGTGTGTGTGTGTGTGTGTGTGTGTGTGTGTGTGTGTGTGTGTGTGTGTGTGTGTGTGTGTGTGTGTGTGTGTGTGTGTGTGTGTGTGTGTGTGCGCTCCAGGTATGAAACCGAAGTGTGAGTTTCCTCCCGGCGTTACCTCTCACCTGCTTGGGTTTGTCCTTGGACAGTGGACACACACACACACACACACACACACACACACACGCACTTCCTGTTTTTACTTCAGCAAGAGGCAGAGAGAGGTAGAGAGAGAGAGAGATAGAGAGGCAGAGAGAGGTAGACAGAGGTAGAGAGAGGCAAAGAGAGAGAGAGATTGCAAGAGTGAAATTGAGCAAGGCAGACAAAGTTAAAAGGTTAAAATCCAAGGGACAGGATCGTGTGTGTGTGTGTGTGTGTGTGTGTGCGTGTGTGTGTGTGTGTGCGTGTGTGTGTGCGTGTGTGTGTGTGTGTGGGTTATGACACTCTCCCCAACAGAAAGTGAAATTGACATTGACAGGAAGACTGTGTAAACCCAGGGGGAGGAGACAACATGTTTGCCTCCGTCAGCACAGGCCGCCCACCAGAGAACTGACTTCAATACACACACACATGGGCGGTGGGTTGGTGTGTGTGTGTGTGTGGGTGGGTTGGTGTGTGTGTGTGTGTGTGTGTGTGTGTGTGTGTGTGTGTGTGTGTGTGTGTGTGTGTGTGTGTGGGTGGGTGGGTCTGCATGCAGGCTGCCCCTCTGTGCCTGAGCAGAACTGTGACTGTATCATGGATTACCTATAGCTCGATACGACGCCCTCGACCGTCTCATACACGAACGTTCACTCCCTCTCTCTCCCCTCCTCTCTCTCCATCTCCCTCCCTCTCTCTCCTCTCTCTCTCTCTCTCTCTCTCTCTCTCTCTCTCTCTCTCTCTCTCTCTCTCTTCTCTCTGTCTCCCTCGAGGGATTGAAGATTGAAGATTCAAAGGACGTTATTTGTATGGAAAACTTTTACATTGCCAAAGCACAGTTGCACACAGAGTTGTTTTGGAATTTATGTTTCTAAGAATACTGTTGAGAGGAATACTTTGTTCTTTTCGAATGTATGTGAAGAATACTGCAAGAGTGAATGGGGAGTAACGTTCCATTGTACTTGTTACATTAATATTAAATAATGAGGTAATGGTCAGGATAGGGTTGAGTTATCAAACTCTTTCCTGGGACGAGGCCATAGGATGATTTATCTGTAGTCATCTCTGTAAACATGCTCTCTCTCTCTCTTTGTCTGTCTCTGTCACTCTCTGGCTCTGGCTCTGGCTGTGTGTGTGTGTGTGTGTGTGTTGTGTGTGTGCGTGTGCGTGTGTGCGTGTGTGTGTGTGTGTGCGTGTGCGTGTGCGTGTGTGTGTAACCCTCCTCCGGCTCTGCCAGCCCTCCTGATTGAACTTCTAAAGCCGATTGCGTAACGTGTGCAACACGACCAGGGCAGTGGAGAGAACGCCTCTCTCTCTCTCTCTCTCCTCTCTCTCCCTCTCCTCCCCTCTCCCTCTCTCTCTCCTCTCTCTCTCTCTCTCTCTCTCTCTCTCTACCTCTCTCTCCCTCTCCCTCCCTCTCTCTCTCTCTCTCTCTCTGTCTCTCTGTGTGTGTGTGATGAAAAGATTGCATAAGAAAAGACAAGAGATGTATTCGGGTCATGCTGGCTCCGGGAGCTGGTGTGAGTGATTAGACAAGACACACACACGCAGACACACGCAGACACACACACACACACACACACACACACACACACACACACACACACACACACACAAGGTAACCTAAGCTTGTAGTCTGGGAGGCTAGGGAGCGATGGGTCAGGGAAAGTGAGATGGAGAGAGGCAGCAGATGGAGGTAGAGAGACCAGAGGGAGAGAGAGAGAGAGAGAGAGAGAGAGAGAGAGAGAGAGAGAGAGAGAGAGAGAGAGAGAGAGAGAGAGAGAGAGAGAGAGAGAGAGAGAGAGAGAGAGAGAGAGAGAGAGATGTAAAGAGACAGACAGAGGAAGAGAGAGAGAAACAGACAGACAGCAAGGTAGATAGACAGAGAGAGACCGAGAGAGGTAGAGGAAGAGAGAGACAGACAGAGGGGGAGAGAGGTAGAGAGACAGAGAGAGGGGTACATAGAGAGAGAGAGACGGGCAGAGGGGTAGAGAGTGAGACCGACAGATGGAGGTAAAGAGAGATGGAGACATGGAGAAGTTTGACATGTCATGCGTTTTCATTTCACTGCTTCATTGCTATTCTCGTGTGACGGACACACACACACACACACACACACACAACACACACACACACACACACACACACACACACACTCACACTCACACACTAGCGTCCGGATGATAAATGTTTCCTAAACAGTATTGTCTTCAAACACAAATCTTCCATCACATCCGGCTTTGTCTGTCCTAATACTATCGTGTGTGTATCTGGCAGGTCAGAGTCGATTTGTGTGTTGCGTGAGTGATCCTCCTGCCGTGTGTGTGTGTGTGTGTGTGTGTGTGTGTGTGTGTGTGTGTGTGTGTGTGTGTGTGTGTGTGTGTGTGTGTGTGTGGTGTGTGTGTGTTGTGGTGTGGTGTGGTGTGACAGTGAGATATGTGGCGTGTTTGTTGTTGTTGTTGTTGTTGTTGTTTTTTCAATCGCCCCAAGGCCGTTGATTACGTAAGCACAATGAGAGAGAGAGAGAGAGAGAGAGAGAGAGAGAGAAGAGAACAGAGAGAGGGAGTAACAACGGTGACACGTAACATCCCCCCGGAGGCCTTACAGTGGGAGCTTGTAATGGGTTATTGACCCAGCAGCCAGTCAGGGGCCTCCGGAGCGGACCATCTGAATCGCGGCTCCTTTAGTATCTGCATTACATGCTCAATTATCTCCCGGGCCTGACCGTCGCTTTTCCACTACAGCGGTACAGTAAAAGAAAGAAAAAAAAGGAAGGAAAAATATCCTGCTGCATCAGGAGTTTTCCCCCCCCCCTCAACACTCCCCCTCAACACTCCCCCCCTCCGCATGGGTAGCTTTGGACCGGGACATGGGTTTCGTGTTAAATTGACTTTGACTTGAGTGCAAGTGAATGATTCTCTATCAGCTATCTCTTAGCTAGCCTGTATGCCAACTTCTTAGGGGGGGGGGGGGGGGGGGGATAATGTTAATTAAATTAATTGTGGAGGCAAGTGCTTCCTACTGTATTTGCTGTGTCGTGAGGGCTGTGCGCCACTCTGGCAGATTGCTCGATCCTGTGGCGACCTCTAGTGGAATGTAGGTCTCATTGCAAGTTATATATATTTTTTTGTCCTTTGGATGTCAGTGAAGATTTAAGTTTCCAAAATGGGTGTGGGTGTAGCTCGACCTACTCTTCCATAATGAACAAATAATGACATTGTATATAATAAGCATTCTCTAGTAAGTCTCTATTTCTGTCGTCTGAGTGACGTGATAGTTGCTTTGTTTGAGAACTGTCTTGCTTTGTGACCCCATGTCTGGTCTCGCTTTGTCATTTATTCATTTTAATTGTATTTAATTGTATTTAATTGTATTTAATTGTATTTAATTGAATTTTATTTAAAGGTATATACATTACATCGCACATCGCACAGGCGTAATACATTTACATAATACACACATCTAGATGAATCTACTGTAGATTCTCTGGATTCATCCAGGCCAAGAATCCTCCCTTGGCATGAGACCATAAAGCCGCTCTCAGAATACATTGGTTCCAGAGCCAAGACGCCATCGCTGACAGGAAGCCCACGCAGGCCCCCCCCCCCCCCCCTGCGGTGCGCGAGGGCCCCCTCCCGGGAGACCAGGCCCCGGCCACTCCTTCGTCTTCCCGTGAGGAACGCGCTCATTAATTTATAGACTGGCTACTTCTCCTGATCCTCGCCAGGTGTTCCCGGGCCAAGAACACAACGAACCCGTGGCCCATAAAACCGGGACTTGAAAGGTTGCATAGTTTCACAATAATAACCACTCACCTCATTAGAGGCCCCCGTTCATAAAAGTGTTCGGTTCCTTTATGGAACGCGGGTCGCACGTCCTCGCGTACAGGAAGCCCCCCGCCGTAGTGTTGTTACTCGGGGGAGTCCGAGGGTATGTACAGTACGTGCTTACAGTGCACAGGTTGATGCATTATTTGCTGTCAGCGTTTTTTTATGCATTTGGGTCAACGAGGGATACGGGGAGAAGTCATTGGGTGCAACCATACCTGTAAGACATGTACTGTATATTTTACCTTCTGTGCATGACCTTAAAGTTGGGGAAATATGAATCCTCAGGGTGCATAAGGTCGATTTTCATCACAGCACAACCACTTTATCGTTCGGTAAACTTGTCCTATACTGAAAGATTACTTTGGTTGCGCTAGCAAGATAAGATAATATAAGATAAGATAGAACTTTGTTAATCCTGAAGGAAATTCTTGTGCCAGGTTGCATAGCAATACAATAAAACAATAGAGAAATCAACAGAATAATAAAAATATAAAAAAAAATAACAGATTTACAAATGTACAGTCCTAGTAGAATAAAAATATAGGTGAAATATAAAATATATATAGGCAAGATAACTTGCGTGTTTGTGCATCTTGGCACGAAGTAATAGTACTTAGCGTTGTTTAAGCATATTGTATGTTCTTAGATGTTGGTAATGCACTCAGAATGGCACGTCTGCTCTTATCCCAGCTATTATGCAGGCAACCT
>PIJE02003598.1:14187-24187 GCA_002895965.2 Coryphaenoides rupestris | reverse complement strand
AGAGAAGAGGAGAAGAGAGGAGAGAGAGAGAGAGGAGAGAGAGAGAGAGAGGGTGGAGGGGGGGGGGGGGGGGAGATACCAGGGTGGGCCTGGGGCCATGCTGATGACTCCCCCCTCTCCCCTCCATCATGGCCTCCTGTCAGCACACGGTGCAGCCACCCAGGTGCAGGGCTGCAGCTGCCTGGTTTGATCCAGGTATGCAGGAGGCGGAGGCCTGGTCTGCGTCCGGGGGGGTTTGGAGATCTTCTCCCCGTGGCCTCGGTTCACCTCTCCTCTGGGTCTCTGGTGCAGGCCGGGTTCGCAGGCCGGATTCGCAGGCCTCCAACATTAAATGATCCTCCGAGGTCTACAGGCCAAAATAATGCATACAAGGATCCATGTATCTATCTATAATTTTATAATTTTTATAATTTACTGGACTAGTGTCCCATCAGAATTAGATCTACACCCATATATCTATCGATGTCGAGATATATATTTGATTATTTGATGATAACCACCACCACCATCTCATAGACTCACTCGTTGTTTTTAGCTCTTATGTTAAATTTAAAGCAGACTTGGTTGTGGGTGATAGATGTGTATCTCTGAGAGGTAACGATTACACTATCACTATCAAAACATTCTACTGAACTTCCTACAGCCAGCTACTCTCCACTCAAATGCAAAGTTTTTTGCATTTTTCAGAAACTCGGTCGTGCAGAAATTGTTGTCGGCTAATTCATCCAATTTTGATGGCTGTGATTATATTTTCCCGCCTCACTTGTTAGCCACTTATTGGATATATTAACACCTGCCAACTTGCTAAATGCAATGCGTCAAAGAAGCCATTATAGCGACCGTTAAGATTGTTGAGCGGTCGTGCCACGCAGCACAACGGCAATTTGATCTATTTAATAACCTGCCCTTAATGATGAGAGAAATAAAAGAAGGAATTAGGAGAAAGGGATCTTTATTTTCAAAATGATGAACTGAACAAACAAACAAGAAGTACAACGGGAGAAAAGACATTGGTACGTCTTGATGAAAAAAAAAAAAATACTCATAGACTGTATTATCATAAATAGCAACACAAAATAAAAAAATAACCGGCCAGTACATCAAAGCATGAAACAATACAAAGGACACAATAATATTGAAAGCGGATTAATAAAATAAATTACAATTTATCCATGTGCATTCTCACTCATTTCGTTTTTTGGGGTAAAAGGTATATAGTGACTCTGGTGTCTTCATCTACGTGGCATTTAAATCAAAGAGCAAACCCTGTGAGCAAACGGAACAGAAAAGAGAGAGAGAGAGAGAGAGAGAGAGAGAGAGAGAGAGAGAGAAACATACTCATGGAATGTCATATTTAAAAATATTTTTTTACAAGGTCTTATAAACTGCATTGAGCTTGACTGAAACAACGTCTATATGAAGCTACGCCGTGGTCAGGAATCCACTATGGTCATCATCCCACAAGAGACAGTCGAGACGGGAGTAAACATTATGTACAACGAGGAGGATCACAATGGAGAAGCCACGTCACTGAGGGCTGTTGGCAATGTCCTTGAGAATGTCACACGTGTTCTTGGAGATGACCTCTCGGAGCTTCCGTACGCGCCCGCGGGCTGGAGGCGCCCACATAGCTCTCGGGCCGCAGCACCGCCATCCCCGTCGTTCACGTCGCCCATGACGATGACCTGGCCCTCGGCCGCCGCCCCCGTCACGTTGGGGCAGGGGCAGCTCCAGTCCATGTCGACGAAGGTGACCTCCAGGGGCTCGTGGCCGAAGAAGCGCAGGCCCATCTTCTCGTCCTTGAGGATCTCCTCGATGGTGACCAGGGCGTGGCCCCGAGTCCTTCTCTTCCGTCAGCTCCGTCATGCGGCCCAGGACCACAAAGTCGCTCCGGCAGAAGCTGGTCACCATCTTGCCCCGGGAACTTGCAGGCCTTGCAGTGGTGGTTCTTGGGGAACGGGCACATCTCCTCGCAGGCCCTCCTTGGACTCAAAGTTGTTGCCGTTGCCGTCGCAGCCGCCGTAGATGAAGGACTGGCACTGAGCAGCGCGGCGCTGTAGGCCCAGCGCGGCTCGTATGCCTTGCAGGGCCCCTGCGTGCTGCGGAGCCCGCAGGGGCCCGAGAGTTCGGGGCCACAGCACTGCATGCACTCCTCGTAGCTGTCGAACACCTTGCCCGGAGGAGGCTGGCTGCTGCCGTGGCCTCCGCTGGCGCAGGACGTCAGGGAGAGGCAGCTGTTGCTCGAGCCCTCGTAGTACCAGTTGACTCTCTCCTGGCCGGCCACACAGTCCCCTGCACCACCACCGCCACCATCACCACCGCCGCCATCACCACCACCACCACCACCACCGCCACCGCCACCATCACCACCACCACCACCACCACCACCACCACCGCCACCAGGGGGCCTCACACAGTCCTCTGGCAGACAGCGGCTGATGTTCTTGGGGACGGGCGGCGTGGGAGGCTCGTTGGGCATCACGGTGAGAGGGTGGTGCGCCTGCACGGAGCCCAGGGGGTTCTGGGCGGTGCACATGTAGACGCCCGAGTCCTGCGGCTGCGTGTTGTAGATGACCAGCTGGCCGATGTTGGTGACCACCATGTTCCCCTGCACGCTGTTGGGCCCCAGGAGGACGCGCTCGGCGGCCCCCTGCCGCTCCCAGGTGATGTCGGGCCGCGGCCGGCCAGCCACGTCGCACAGGAAGCTGGCCGTGTCGCCCACGGCCACCGCCTGGTGCACGGGGCTGCCCATCAGCACGGGGGCCTGGGGCTGCGTGGTGGGCGTCGGGGTGGCCCTCAGCGGCACGGTGGTGGGCCGCAGGGTGGTGTGGTAGGGCAGCGAGGGGCTGGTGTTGGGCCAGGTGGCGTGGAAGCGGCAGACGACCACCAGCAGGCTGATCCCCTTGGAGCACGCCTCGGCGTCCATGTAGCACCTGTTGAAGTAGGTCATGCCGTCGGAGGCGCACGTGAAGTGGGGCTCGCGCTCGCAGCGGTCCCGGCACTTACACACCGGCTGGCCGTCCCAGATGTCGCAGACGGAGCCCTGCTGGGTGCAGGGGAACCTGGCGCAGGTGGGCCCCTGGGGGACGCCCGCGGGGCCCTTGCTGTGGGCGTCCCGGTGGCGCGCCGCCACGCAGCTCCTGTTGCCGCACACGTTGGAGCAACACTTCTCCAAGCTCTGGCACTCCTGGCAGCGGCCACACACGGGCAAGAAGACAGAAAGGAGAAATTCAGATATCTGACATTTTAAATGTCAGACAATATCTAATGCTATACAATATCTCATCCAAAGCTAAATGTCATACAATATCTTTTAAACAATATCAGAATGATTTTATAAAATGTAGGCGTGCTATGTTTCACATGTGCTTGTATATACAGTATGTTTCACAGAGCACACCTAGATTTAAAACATAAAAACATTCTGATATTGTCTTAAAAGGATATTGTATGACGTTTAGCATCAGTTAAAGTAATAACAACATTATTTGTATGGCACCTTTAAAAACAACAGTTGGACAGACAAAGCAAAAACAGGTTAGTTACTCAGAAGAGAAGACAATATGACAGCAGAACAGAGAGGGCCAGACACAAGCAAGACAAGATCAGGATCAATAAAAGACAATAAAAGGAGAAGACATTCTCAGTGGGAGAAGGAGAAGATGATCATCAACGGGTACCTGGTCGTGTTCACACTCCCGTGTACAGGTGCTCATCGCGTCCACCCAGAGGTTAGGGTTCATCTCGTTGGGACAGATGCCGGCGTGCGTCCGGGGGGCCACGGCCGCGGCCCGGGGGTCCACCAGCACCCAGCGGGCGCAGAGGCACGCCAGCGGGAACCAAATCCAGCGCGGGAACAGCATCCACCACATGGCCAGGGTGGACCTCGGTGTGTGAGTGTGTGTGTGTGAGTGTGTGTGTGTGTGTGTGTGTGTGTCTCTCTCCCTCTCTCTCTCTCTCTCTCTCTCTCTCGGACCCAGCAAGAGCAAGTTAATGATCGCAGATGATGATGATGATGTGGTGGTGGTGGTGATGGTGGTGATGATGGAGGCCAGATGTATAGATTGAATTTGAATCAGAAATAGAAAAGCATCAAGGAGCATCCCGCAGGAACAAAAAGGGGGTCCAGGTGCAGGTCCAGGTGCGGGTCCGGGTCCGGGTCCGGGTCCGGGTCCAGGTCCAGGTCTTAACAGGGTGGGGGGATGCTCACTATTTATACTTTGCTTGAGGAAAGAGAAAAAAGGGAAAGATGATCACCTCGGCTGACAGCAGCTCTGCAGGTCTGCTGCTGACTGGGAGCCTCCAAGTGACAGACGTGACGTCTAGTGAGTGAAGCTGGGGGCCAGCGGGCCAGCGGGGCCAGCGGGCCCCCGGCTCCTGCTAAACGGATCTCCCGCGTTAACCCTTCGCTGGCCCGCCACGCTGCAATTATACAATTATATAATAATAATAATAATAATAATAATAATTATTATTATTATGTTATTATTATTATTATTATTATTATTATTATTATTATTATTATTATTATACAATTATAATAATATATAATAATAATGATAATAATAATAATTATTATTAATATGTTATTGTTATTATTATTAATGATAATAATAATAAATAATTCTTATTAGTATTATTATTATGTTATTGTTTGTTATTATTATAATAATTATTATTATTATTAATAATAATAATAATGTTGTTGTTTGTTATTATTATTAATAATATAATAATGTTGTTATTATTATTATTCTAATTATTACAAATAATTATTATAATTATTATAATTATAATTATAAATATGATAAAGGCACCAGATTCAAAATGTACATAAAAAAGTATTTATTGGCAGCAGATTTGCTTTGTTTTTTGTGTAAACATTTTTTTTTTGCAATGTTATGCAATGTGTGACCTGTTGCAATCAGGTTCAATCAGTTCAACTGGGGACTAAATAGTAAAAATCTATATATTTATATATTTTAAATCATTTTTATATTATTTATAGGCTGTTCTTCCATCTCATATTTTCAAACAAAAAAAATCACACTATTAAAATGAATGATATATTTTGTATTTCTTAATGAGGGAAGTCTGAACCATAAACCTGATGGTTTTGAGACCACACTTGCTTGTTTGAATGAATAGATCAGAATCACAGACTGCACAATCATATAATAATGAATGAATGAATTAATGAATTAATGAAGTTTCACAAATTACTTTCTCCAGTTTAATAGGACAAAACTAACAGGCCTACCAAGTGCCAGCCTCAATAAAGTCATGAAGTGAGAGAACAAACGAATGTAATGAATACCAAATGATGAGTTTATAGTCACAGATGTTCTGGATGTCTCCTTGATATTGTTTGCTTGTAAAGTGGCCAATCCAGCCATTAAACACCATTCAAATGTTGCATCTGCTCCACTGCATGGTGGGATTCACAGCACACCAGTAACATTTTTATTTGAATGTTAAGCTCTATCAAAAGCGCTGGCTAAACCGTTGCACCGTTCCTATTCATTAACTTGAAGTCATTTTTCATTCACACCAGATGCTGTCACAGCCACTGGCCCCCATTCTGCCCACAGACATTGTTCTGGCGCAGCGGATTATCTCAGCAGTGTACCAGGTGACGACCTCATACGCAACCTATGTGGGGTAGCTAGCACGCCCAGACTTAAACCTCAACATGCGGGCTACATACTGTACGTAACCCTTTGTTTACAATGCACGTCTTTGTGCGGCCTTCCGGATTAGCTCTGTAAATACATCTTAGCGTGGATTTCCGAATGCATCAATAAGTTGGCATTCTTGCCTCTGGTGCGACACATGCAATGCGCGTTGGGCACCACCCAGGCTCGACGATGAACTACCTTTAACCCCCCCCCTGGGATACACACACACACACACACACACACACACACACCACACAGTGTGTTCCCTTTCACGGTGGTATACATGCAACCGGAGCTTTGTGAACAGCGAGGATAAAACAAAGGCCCCGTTGCCAGACTGGTATCCCCGTGCCAGAGAAGGTGAACTGAGGAGAGGAACCGGAGACAGATTCTCAGCCCGATTTCTGAGAGGCGAGGCAGTAAAAAAAAACCCCCGATACATGTTTGTACTGTAACTGTCTGTACTCTGCTTGTTCTATTGGCTTCCCTCATCAGGTCATCTCAGGACAGGGGAAGCTGTTGCAAATCTGTGTGGAGTGTGGGAGAGAGACAGAGAGAGACAGAGAGAGTGAGAGAGACAGAGAGAGTGTGAGTGTAGGGGGCACCTGAGGTGAAGAGAACGTGTTCAATATGAGAATGTGAATGAAGTGCACACTCGTAAGTAAGTAAGTAATATTGTATTGTTATGACAGACAGACAGACAAACAGAGATCATCAAGAGAGACCACCAGAGAGAGACCGAGACCACCAGAGAGAGACCACCAGAGAGAGACCGAGACCACCAGAGAGAGAGAAAGAGAGACCACCAGAGAGGACAGACAGACAGACTGACTGACCGACCGACCGACCGACCGACCGGATTTCTATTAGTGAATGACTGACTTGACTGACTGGGATTCTTTCAAAGAGACAGAGACCACCATAGAGAGAGAGAGAGACCACGACAGACAGACTGACTGACTGGGTTTTGATTAGTGAATGACTCCATGTTGATGCCCACAGAGCTAAAACTGTCCACGCCACTGTGGCTATGAGTTACTAGTCGAGGCTATGAGATACTAGTCGAGGCTATGAGTTACTAGTCGAGGCTATGAGATACTAGTCGAGGCTATGAGATACTAGTCGAGGCTATGAGTTACTAGTCGAGGCTATGAGTTACAGTCGAGGGCTATGATATACTAGCCGAGGCTATGAGATACTAGTCGAGGCTATGAGTTACTAGTCGAGGCTATTGAGTATACTAGTCCGAGGCTATGAGATACTAGTCGAGTGGCTTATGAGTTACTAGTCGAGGCTATGAGATACTAGTCGAGGCTTATGAGATACTAGTCGATGGGGGGGGGCGCTATGAGTTACTAGTCGAGGCTATGAGATACTATAGTCGAGGCTATGAGATACTAGTCGAGGCATATGAGATACTAGTCGAGAGCTATGAGATACTAGTCGAGGCTTATGAGATACTAGGTCGAGGCTATGAGATTACTAGTCGAGGCTATGAGTTTACTAGTCGAGGCTATGAGATACTAGTAGAGGCTATGGAGATACCTATGTCGAGGCTATGAGTATACTAGTCGAGGCTTTGGCTATGAGATACTAGTGAGGCTATAAGGATGTTTGAATCGTTCGTTGGAAGGTAGAACGAGCATGAGTTTGAGAGGGAATGAGGTACGAGTTTAGGTGTACGCACCGGTTGGATTGAAAGCCGTTGAAGCAGGCATCCGCGTTGCAAGGGGTTATTTGAGTTTCAAACTTTGCTTGGGGAAAAAAAAGCGATGACAAAGTTTATCCTTGCGCGAAGCACACCTAACCAAACCACCCAACTTTCGGGATTTTCTTCGGAGGAAGTGATCCAGGCGATGGTATTGGGGGAGTGTGGGAAAATAAATGATAGCCAGAGAATATGAATATTTTAACGAAAAGTTATTGATTTGAAGCAAATTTTGGTTCACATGGTGGAGGTGGTCTCTCCAGGTACACCTGCGAAGGGTAAACCCACACTGACATGAGAAAGAACTAACACCATATTTCTGGCTTTGGGTTGTGAATACTAAAGAATTCTGTTGTGGTTAGGAGTGTGTGTGCTGTCCAATAACACAATGGATGAAGCGTTTTCTAAATTGGTCCAATTTGGAATGTGTCAGTGCAGCTGGTCTGCATCACTAAAGCGCTACAGGACAAAACAAAATTTGTAACCAGAAAAATTTATTGTGTTTATTGAATCAAATGTCTTTCAAGAAAAATTGTATTTGAGGCGCGAAACGGCATATGACCAAATAAAGTATCATATTTCCTCTTGTGGAAAACAAACAACAAGATATCAATTCTTATACATATATTTTTTTAATAAAGTCATTAACATATGTCCATATTTTGGTGGTACATAATTCAAGTTTTTATTTTTATTTTAAACAGAACCGATTCATAAATGAATCCCACGTAAGCCAAACGCAGTCAAACAGTTTTCCCTAAATGAGAAAACTCTTTTTAAAAAGTAGCTTAAAATAATAATTATAAAAATAAAAACTGAGAAAAAATATGAGAGTAGTCAGGTCTCGATTGGCTGTCAAAAAAAAACAAATACATACTGAAAATAATGTACAAGGGTGTTCGCGACCCGGAACCGGGTAGTGACTGGACCCTCTGGAGACTTTCACAAAAGTACAGTGGCACAGTATTGCTGTTTGTTGTGAATAAAAATAACCAAAAAAACACAAACGTTTCTTATGCTTTTGTATGTATGTATATACCGTATATATATTTTATATATATACGGTAATATGCTCTAGCCACAATCCGATTTAACAAAAAAATGTACATCTCAGAAAGTTCTCCTCTCCTTGTCAAAGCACTAAATTTCCTAAGACCTGTGTCAAGCAGTATATATATATATATATAATTTATATTATAATATATATATGCAGAAATGTGCTTAAAAAAAAGGCTTCTATAAATCACAAACATGAACAGATGAAGCGCGTCCTTGGCAGTTGCAACTCGAAAGTGGCGTAACTTGCGTCAAACCCCGTCAAAAGTATTGTTTTTACCGCAGAACCGTGCGAGCGTTGGTACTTCGGCAGGCATCGCCGACGTGACCCGTGATCACAATAGTCCCTCGGAGTACGGCTCAAAATAAAACGTAAAAACGTAACCAAAAAATGTTTTGACGTTTTGCCAGTCATCCTTTTAAAACTGAGCCTCGGGAACTCAACCTCTTCTTCAGAAGGATTTGGTCAGGGAAAATGGCGGCTCCACCGCCGTTGTGAGGAGGGGCATGCACTTCCGGATCATGAGCCCCCGATGGGAGGGGGGCTATTTGCACCAGGAACCCCGGCTCTTTTAGCCCATGCCGCTAGAAGACACCCCCTTGGACACCGGCGCGGTCGGGTGTCCAAACTTCGGCAATCTGTCCCCTTGTCCAAACACCAGGACTCTGCACAGAGAGAGAGAGAGATCCAGAGAGAGAGAGAGACAGGAGAGAGGAGAGAAGAGAGAGAGAGAAGAGAGAGAGAGAGAGAGAGAGAGTGGGGTACAAGAGAGAGAGAGAGATTTTTGGTTCAGTTAAACCATTCTCTATCGTTTAGCAGCTAAAACGTTAAGGCTACAGGGATCCTGGGCTGGGGTCACGGGTGTAGTGGTCTCTGGGCTGTGGCTCTCAGACCTTTGGCACAATACAGAATTAGTGATCTCATGGTTGAGGGAGAGAGAGACGAGAGGGAGAAGGAGGAGAAGGAAGAGAGAGAGAGAAGGAGAAGGAGAGAGAGAGGGAGAAGAGAGAGGGAGAAAGGGGAGAGAGAGAGAGGAGAAGGGAGAGAGAAGGAGAGGAGGAGAGGAGAGGGAGAAGGAGAGAGGAGAAGGAGAGAGGAGAGGGAGGAGACAGGAGAGAGAGAGAGGGGAAGGAGAGAGAGAGGGGGAGAGGGAGAGAGGGGTGAGGAGTACACAGACTGGAGCGAGCTTAAAATTGCAGATCTTTGCATATTGTCGCGGTCAGGCATGCAAACCTGGTGGGCTAGGGGTGACAAAGGTGTGGAGAAAACTTGCCATGGATCGAAAGACAACCTGCCCCAGCTAGGGGGTCTCGGGCCACACGCCCCTCTGGGAAGAACAATTTGAAAGATATTCGCTTTACAACGCTCAATTTTAAAGGATATTTATTTGTAGCATCTGATGCTGAAACTTAAATAATTCCTCACAGCATAAGGGGGGTAAAACAAGCCTATTAGCATTGTCTTTTTCTTCTTATATTTTGCCTCACTGACTCCTGTCTCTATGCAGGCGCAGGCGTTGGGAGCATCCTCCGTCAAAACCCTCATTTGAAGAAGAAC
>PIJE02003596.1:20259-31891 GCA_002895965.2 Coryphaenoides rupestris | reverse complement strand
GTCATCTCATGCTCTCTCACAGGCGGATTCAGTGTCGTTTCTCCTCCGTCAGGTGCTCGACGTTCTCTCTCTCTCTCTCTCTCTCTTCTCTCTCTCTCTCTCGTCTCTCTATCTCTCTCTCTCTCTCTGACACCCCTGCCTTTGGCCTCATTTTCCCTGTGGTAGAAAAAGGGACAACATGTGTTTCATTTCTGAAGTCACCATAGCAACATGAACCTGCACCCCCCCCCCCCCCTTCCACACTAGCCACCTCTGTGTCACCCCTCCACCCCCCACCACCCCTCCGCCACAAATCTCCTTATAAACTCCCATTTCCTCCCTCATTTCTGCAGTACGCCAGCCCCCAATTTCAACCACCTACCGCCTCTCTATCCTCGCTCTCTCGCTTTCTTCTCTCTCTCTCCCTCTCTCTCTCCTCTCTCTCTGGCTGTGTTAATTGACCACTATACATCTCTCTCACGCTCTTTTTCCCCTCTCTCTCTGCCTCTCCTCTGTTCTCTTCCGTCTCTCTTTCCTCTCCTCTCATCTCCTCTCCTCTCTCTCCTCTAGCTCCCGCGCTGCAGGCCAAACCCCTCTCCACCCGTGTCCATCATACGCTGTTCCACACTCCACCCCCCACCTCAACGCCATTCTGTTTCCAATCTTCCGCCAGCAGGGAGGGGTGTGTGTGTGTGTGTTGTGTGTGTGTGTGTGTGTGTGGGGGGGGGGGGGGGGGGGGGGGGGGGGGGGTGGGGCCATTGGGTCAAGGATAGATTCCCAGCGCAATCCACACACAGTACCCGACCTTACACAAAAATGAGGACACACACAGGTTGGCCAGAAAAGGAACATATTAAAAAAAAAAATACTCGCAAAAAACATCTACCCTATCTCATCATTTGAGTTCCCGGTTTGCCTCGTGTCTCTCTGATGTGGGACAGGTTCTATAGACCCGTACCGGTGCTGTGCTGCTACGGCATTATATGACTCCTTGTGTGGACGCATGTTCCCGGTGCTGTGTGCTAGCAGCTATAGACCGTACCGTGGCTGTGCTGCTACAGGCTACTAAGACTGTACAGCGGTGCTGTGTTGCTACAGGCTATAGACCGTACAGTCTGGCACGGATACCGACCACGGTGCTGTGTGCTACAAGGCTATAGAACGTACAATACGGTGCTTATTGCTGTGTGCTACAGGCTTATAGATACCGTTTTGTACCGGCTGCTTGTGTGCTAAAATCAGGCTATAGAACCTGTACCTCTGGTGCTTGTGTGCTATTTCAGTGCTATAAGACCTGTACACGGTGCTGTGTGCTACAGGCTATAGAACCCGTACACGGGTGCTGTGTGCTACAGGCTATAGGAACGCGTACCATCGGTGCTGTGTGCTACAGGCTATAGACCGTACCCGGTGCTGTGTGCTACAGGCTATAGACCGTACCCGGTGCTGTGTGCTACAGGCTATAGACCGTACCCGGTGCTGTGTGCTACAGGCTATAGACCGTACCCGGTGCTGTGTGCTACAGGCTATAGACCGTACCCGGTGCTGTGTGCTACAGGCTATAGACGTGGCCGTGGATATTTGATGTTAAATATCTGTGCAGAATACAAACCATACAGACAAAGCATGCTTTATTGGCCACGTGGTTGTTTCCGTGTGTCCTTGCTTGACTGAGTGCCGTTTTTGTGCTTGTTTGTCTTGTGTTGTGGTGTGTGTGAACGTGTGGTGTGTGCGGTGTGCGGCGTGCGTGTGTCTGTGTGCACGTGTGTGTTGTGCGGCTGTGTTGTGTGCACGTGTGTGTGTTGTGTGTGTGTGTGTGTGTGTGTGGTGTGTGCCTGTGTGTGCTGTGTGCACGTGTTGTGTGTGTGTTATGTGTGTGTGTTATGTGTGTGGTGTGTGTGTGTGTGTGTGTGTGTGAATTGTGTGGTGTTGTGTGTGTGTGTGTGTGTGTGTGTGTGTGTGTGTGTGTGTGTGTCTACACAGCACGGAGGAAGTACCGTTGGCTGCTAATTGGCCAGGGGTACAACAGGAAGTTCCCTTGACAATCCCCTTGCCGGATTGACACAAATTACCCGCCCCCCACCCAACCCGCCGCCTCCTCAACACACCTACAGTCTAACAATGTCCTGTAATATCTCTCACTCACACGTCTCTATGTTGCTGAATGTGCGTCGCTCTGTGGTCATGGTGTACTGTGTCTGACTGAGTGACAGAACAGGACGTTCATTTTGTTGGTCCCAACCTCCAGTCTCTTCTCCGGACACGGGGTCGGACTGTGTCTGCCTGTTATTTTTCTTTGAATGGCTGATTTATGCACATGCTGTTGATGGTGGATCGAGGAGTTGAGTGTATGTGTATCAGGTGTGATTGCATCGATTCCTATTCTCTTTCGACTCTATTCCATTCTACTGGTATGTTCCATTTTGCAGCAGCGTTTCTGGTTTTCAGTGGGGGATGCAATGAGAGCCGGAAATAGGTGGCTTACTTTTCATCTCTCAAATGACACGGAAATATGACAGTAAAAAAGAAAACGCATTCCTGGACAGTGCTTCGGCTGAGCATCGAGGGGAACCTTGACATTGTCAGGGGTAAAGGTCTGCTTTAAATATCAAATAAATTAATGCGTGGGAACCCCCGAGCAGGAGTGTCAAAATGAAAACCGTCCATTTAAGGAGATTATTCCTTTTACCATATTATTTTTGTTCTAAATTCTTCCGGTGACTGTAGGAATCTTGACATAGCCCTTGTCCACACAACAGGCACACGCCAGGGTACTTCTGGTGTTTGAAGATAATTATCACTGAGCAATTTCTGTCAAGGTTGACGCAAGTGTATACGTCGTTCAATAATTAAAACCCAAACTATTATGAATCTGATTTTGAAGAGATGGTGATACGTAGAGGAGCGATTTTCCGCTCCCATGACAGACCAGTGAGTCAAAAAGTCGCATTTTGGCTTTGAGTTTGCAGCGCTATTCGGCCAGCATTTTTAGTCGAGCAACACTTTTAATTTCCATTTTTCCAATTACTGTTTTCGCGAGTGCATTAAAACTCATCAAACGCGTCTTTTCTCTGCGCGCATCCCGGCCACCTTAGATTTAAGACGCAATATTAGGTCTGAGCCGTGGACACAACCCAGCGTGTAATGTCATGGACATACGTCGAGACCATACTGAACGTGGCTTATTTAAATACAAAACGACACGATACGGACACACACAGCACACACACACCAACACACACAGATAATGCAAAAAAACTAATTGTAATTTTCTATGACAGGTTCAAAATGAAATGAATTAATGTCTTTTAGTCTGTCTGTGTCTGTCACCTAAAAGCAGTACAAATCTGTCCTGTATGCCTGTTCTACAATCACATTGTGATCAATTTGTTTGTGTAGTGTGTGCGTGGTGTGTGTGTGTGTTCCGTGCGGTGGTGGTTGTTTGACGTGCGTGTGTGTCGTGGTGCCACGGAGTACCGACGCACCTTGCAGGTGCGCTCAGCAACAGTTGCATTTTAGACAACCCTGAGTTCCAAAACGGAGGATTGGAAATAATTCTCTTTGAGCGAGCCCCTGTTCCACTGTCTCTGCTGCGCCACTGCACACCACACCAGGACACACTAGACACCACCAACACACAGAGACACCGACACACACACGCCACACCAGGCACACAAAAACACAAGACACAACACACACGTACAAGCAGAGAGAAAACACGCACACGACGAACACGCACACACACACAGAGAACCACCACACAGCACACACACGACTCACACAGACGACACGACAACACAGAAAACACGCACACAGAGACACGACACACATCACGCACACACATCACAACACACACACAAACACACACTCCACCACCCGACTCATCCTCTCCCCTCATGAAGAGATGCTTGCAGGGGATTCTAGACTTTCAATGGGCACAAGCACGCAAACAAAACACACAAACATGCATGCACGCACACTCCTAACCACCTACGACACACACCACACACACACACACACACACACACCACACACACACACACACACGACACACAACCACTACTAGAAACACACTAACACATCTATAATTATGCCTGTCTCTCCCATGCAGGGGCCGCCACGCATACACTAATTTAGTCATCCTGTCTTATGGCCTGATGGCACAGCAAAAGGAAATCAAAGCGTGACAATTAAATTAACAAGGTTTGTGCTTTTGTTGAGATGAGATTTAGAGACTGCCTCACCTGCAGTGCAGAAAAGAAAAGCAGTTTTGTCTCACAATGTTGGCTGAGGGACAGCTGCCGTTGTGAATTCACCAGCACAGGCCTGGACCGCTGATTGAACTTCTTTGAGGCAGGACTGGCTGGATATATTATCCTTCAGTTATTATAAAGTCATTCAAAAATCAACACGCAACGCACACACACAGACACACACACACACACACACCACACACACACACACAGATCGCACACACACAACACACACAGCACACGGCACACGCCACTGCCCAAACGGGCAGGCAGTGTTTATTAAGAGTGTTTACAGGTGGTAGGCCTGCAGGCGCGTCCCCTACGCGCGCGGCGCCAGACCGCGCAAGCTTGTGCATATACATTCAGGGAGGGAGAGGAGGAGGAGGAGGAGGAGGAGGAGGAGGAGGAAGAGAGGAGGGCCAAGGAGGCCGGTGATTCCGCAGCGTGGGAGGAGATCTGCTGCTGCTGCTGTGAGCGGGACCTGCAGTGTGTGTGTGTGTGTGTGTAGTGTGTTGTGTTCCCTGTCTTGAAGCGCGCGCACACACACCACACACACACACCACAATGCTCTATTTTTTTTCACTTCCTTCCTGAATGAGGATTTCCATCTTCTCTCTCTCTCTCTCTCTCTCTCTCTCTCCTCTCTCTCTCTCGCGCTCCTCTCTCTCTGCCCTCCCCCTCCCCCTCTCCCTCCCTACCCTCCACTCTCTCACTGTGGAGCTCTGTATCATCAAGGGACCCTTAGTCCATCTTGCCCACCGCATAACCCCACCATTCATTTCTCTGCTTGTATCCCGTGCACGCTCCGCCGGAGCACGCCCGCCCCCACCCCCCCCCCCGTGCACCACTCCCCCGTGCGCGCTCCCCGGTGCACGCGTTCCCCCGTGCACACTCCCAGGAGCACGCCCCCAGTGCACACTCCCCCGTCACAGGCACAGCCCATGCATCACCCCGTGCACACTCCAGAGCCCCGTGCACACCTCCCGTTGCACACTCCCAGGAGAGCCAGTGCAACACTGCCGCCCAGTGCACACTCCCAGGAGCACGCCACCCAGTGCACACTTCGCAGGAGGCAAAAGGCTCACTTTCTCGACTGTAAGTAACAAAAAAAAAATGGATAAAAAACAAATTTGAGTGCGAGGGCAAAATAAGCACTTCAATCACCCATCACAGCTGAATTTCCAGAAATCGGGTTTTGCCCTGCAACGCAGGGCCAATGAATAATTAGTGTGTTGGCTAAAGTATTCAAGTCACCACTGTCATCCTGCCTTGCTGACGATCTTCTTTTGCTTTCTTCTTTATCTCATCCCTGTATCTCTCTGTGCGTCCTCTCTCTCTCTTCTGCTCTCTCTCATTTGTCTCCTCTCTCTCTTGCTTGCTCTCTCTCTCTTATTCGCGCTCTCTCTCTCGCACTATATCTTCTTCTGTAACTCTCTCTCTCTTTAAAAACCAGCAAAAAGACAAGACTTATGCTAGACATATCGCATATTACATCACGATCCAAAATCCAAGACGATATCGAGTGTCATAATCACGATATTTGATTGTAATATCCGACATATTTATTGCCCAGCCCTATTGCAATGGGCGCCCCCTACAGGGCATGGAGCATGGAGCCTTCCAACCCGAAGTGGAAGTCAGAGCCCCCTCCCCCCCCTCCCGCCACCCTCCGCCGCCGCTCGCCACAACAACACGCTAACAGTAGCAGCTATGTGATGTCCAAGGTGTCTCTGTCAATCGGTCACCTGGGGGGTCTTCTGTTCAGTATGCCGGTGCAGAGCCTCAACTTTGAATTACATACAAACTAAGAACGTGCTTTGTTTCGTCTTTTCTCTCTTTTCTCCTCCTCTCTCTCCCCTCGTCTCTTTCTCTTCTTTCTTGTCTCGCTCTTCTCTCTCTCCTCTCTCTCTCTCTCTCTCCTCTCTCTCTCGTCTCTCTCACACTTCAACGACGCTGTGCGTGAGTTGCTGAGTGAGTGGTCGCGGTCTTGAGTGAGGATCCTACGGAGCGAGTGAGGTTTTCTATCTGTGATATTTTTGCCTGTCTATGTGGTGTTTTGTATGTGTTTTGTTTTAATTGTTAAGTAGCGTTTATTAGTTAGTGTGGTTAGTTTTAGTGGGGTAGTGGCCTGGCAGCGGGGGGATAATGCCCGGTGCCAGTGGGCAGATGCGGAGCTGGAAAAGCTGACGGCGTCGTCCATGCCATTGAAAGATAATGCCCCGAAAGTCGGCGTTTCTTGTGCGGAGAGGGCCAGTTTATGCCTTGTTGGAGAAGTTGTAGGTTTTGTGAAAAAAGTGTTAATCTGCCGCTCGTATGAACAGCGCTATTGGTAATTTCTTTTGGATGAAGTGGCTAAAGTCGATATGATTGTTGAACAAAGGGTGGTGATGCAATGACACCTTCATATCGCCTGTTATGCCGCTGGTCAGGCCCGCAGCGAAGAAAGTGGTGATTTCAAAAGCATCCCTCCATTCATTAAAGAATGAGCGACTTTGGCCAGAGAATTATCGCGTTTTGGGGCAGCTGGTGGTCTCCCATTAAAATGGTTTGATGGCATCCAAGTCGCCCACCAAATTGAGCATGTGGTGTGTCATAGACGGCAGGTGTACATTGATTCTTTTTAGAAAGACAAGCGATAAGGATCTGGATTTTGTCTTTTAAGTTTTGCAGAGTTGAGGGCTTCAGTTACATTGTGTTTGGTAAATTCTAAAATACGATGAGTGTTATGGCTGCGGGGCGGAGGGACATTTGATTTCGGCTTGTCCCGTATGCCGCGCAGCCGTTAAGAAACGGCTTAAATGAAACCGGCAACCGGAGTCGAGATGAGGCGGGAGGCAGAGCAGACTCCAGCCGATCTGTGAGCGACGGTCCGGTCGCGAGCGGAGGTACTGAGAGCAAGGGGGCTTGCGGAGGCCTGCCGTTCAGACCGCGGCCCAGCGCACGCGCAGCCGGCCGTGTCTGAGACACGCCCGGCGGCACCGCAAGCCGCCGGTTCAGACGCGCCCGGCGCACACAACCACGCAGGAGAGTGGGAGAGAGGAGCATGAAATATGCCAAGGAAAGCAAGCAGGGAAAAGCAGAGAGTCCGCTCGCAAGAGGGAACATAGAGCCAAGAGGAGAGGCGGAGGGAGGTCAGGGGGGAGAGTGGAGAGGGGAAGGGTGGTAGCAGGAGGGGGGGTAGGAGGGAGTAGAGGGGGGGGGAGGGCGAGAGGAGCAGAGCGGAGGCGGCCGGTTCAGACCCGCCACCGGACGCACCGGCAGCCGGCGGTTCAGAACCCGCCCAGCGCAGGACCGCAGGAAGCGCGGCCCGGGTCTGACACCGCCCAACGCACCGAAGGCCGGCCGGTCTGACCCGCCGCAGCGCACGGCAGCCGGCGCGCAGCGGCCGGGCGCTCCGCAGACTGGGCGGCTGAGCCTAAAACCCAGCAGCGCAGCAGAAGTCACCTCCTGCAGAACAGTATTCAAGTTGAGATGAGTGGATATCAAGGCTGATGGATCAAAAAACTGCCCAAGACCAAATGAGAAGCCAAAAGTAAAAAAAAAGGAGAGTTAAAGAATGGTATGGGGAAAAATATGGAATCTCAATCAGCTTGATGAAAATGTGACTAATGAGGTTGTGATATGGAGCTGCTAAGACGAAGTTCGGAGGAAATAGTCCTGTCCCAAGTAAACGAGCAAAAAGGAAGAAACATGATGGTGAACAGAGTGGGTGTCCAGGGCAATAAGAAAGTAGTGAGGGAGTTCTCAGAGGGAGGATGAAGGGAGCGAGTTGGTTCTCAGCAAGACACACAAAGTCAGTTTCATCAAGCAGGTGGATGAGAGGATTTTATACCTCATGAGTAAATTCAGTGCTTTTTGCTTCAAGTCTTCTTTTGGGCAGAGGGTTCAACTGAAGAGGTTTCCCCCTGATTGTAAAACTTTTTATCAGGTCCGTGTTAAAGAAGTGGAGGAAGGACAATGTCTTCAACTTCAAGCTAAAGAGGTTGCCTCGTCGCTTAAGAAACGAGTGACAAAAGGCTTAGTAGATGCAAGACTGATTGGGAGGATGAATAAGCCAGTATAACATTATGCTACACAATTAAGTTTGTTTGTGCTTTGGTGACATTTTTAATCTTTTCTATGGGAAGATTGGTTTTAAAATAGGGTCCTTTAAATATTAATACAAAATTAATGGAGGCAAGGAGGTGATGTAAAAAAAGAGCTTTGCCCTTTTTCCAAATTGGTTGAGTTAAAAAAAAACTAAGAATATAAGTCTTTAGTACAAGAAAACTCACAGTGATAGGACAATGAGAGTGACTGAAGCGAGAGTGGCACTGGAGAAAGTCATTCTAAGCAGCAAGGCCTCTAATAGTGGGGGGAGTAGCTGTGTTATTTTCACAAAAGGTTTTTAGACCCATACCTATTCTATTGAGGTGGAAGAAGGTATGCGTGGTTCATAATTTTATAAAAGTCAATAAGTGCAATATGAAAATGTGAAAAATGATTTTAGTAAATTGTTTATGCTCCAGTTTGTGAGTACTGAAAGATGACATTTTTTTGATATTTTTGTGCAATGCTTTAAGTAAATTGGCACTGATGATTTATTATTGTTCCTCTCTGGGGGATTGGTTGGAATTGCACTTTGAATGCGGAGTTAGATAGGAAATCATTTGGAGCTCAATCCTGCTTCAGGTCTGAATTCGACGTTAAGCGGCTGATTTGAAAACCTATGAAAAAATTAAAAGGATGTATGGAAGAGAGGTTTCCACGGGAAAGATAGGCAGTTATAATAACTTGGAGTCATTCCAGAGAATAAATTTGTTGTCAATTGGCCAGACTTTGATTGATCGATTTTTTATTGTTTTAAAGCTATCACTTTGGTATTTTTAAAGCATGTGCAAATTTTTCCTGTTGGCCTGTCTGATGCAATGTGCTTTGTTCAGTGTTTCTTTTATATTCAAAAATGTTAAAGTTGCACAGGGTGGCTTATTGGCATTTTAAACACTGGTCTTCTGCATGAATAAGCTTTTAGAGAGGGGCTTTTGAGTTTTTTGGTGGGCTTCCGACATAAAGGGATGAAAAAAAGCAAAAAATCTTCCTTTTCATCGCTGCCAGCAGTGGGTGGGACATTGGAAAGTGTAAGATCAACAACTGTGTCAGCAGTTATATCGGCAATGTCACTAATTAGCATTTACCAGGTCTCTTCAAGACCTAAGAGATTGAGACCCCAGGCCCTGGTAATAAAAGGAAAGAGCAGAACAAGAGGGAGAGAAGAGAGAGAGAGAGAGAGAGAGAGAGAGAGAGAGAGGAGAGAGAGAGAGAGAGAGAGAGGAGAGAGAGAGAGCAGAGGAAGAGGAGTAGAAAAGGGACGAGAGGAGAGAGAGAAAAAAAAGAGAGATATAGAGAAGAAGTGTGGTAAGAGTGATCTAGAGAGAGACTGTGAGAGAGAGAGATAGAAATAGACTATGGAAATATCCGTTATTTTATTTTTTATCATTCCATATTGTTTTATTGTACTGTATCGCTATGCCAACCGGCAAGAATTCCATCAGGATTAATATGTCTATTCTATTACTATTCTATTCTATCATAGAGGGCAGTTATTCTGGCATTATATTGTAATTCCTGTGGATGTCAAAGGAGGCGCCGGTATACAGTGAATTGGTTTGCGATCCACTTTCTGAAAGTACTTTTGAAGTGCCTCTCAAAGTGTGATTTTTTTATTTTAATTCAATGCCACGTTTCCAGCCTCCGTATTTAGCAGCTTAAGCAGAAGAATGAGCAGCAAAATGCATCAGAACAACTTGAAGCTTGTTGATATCTGACGGCCCTGAGATATCTCGTGTGTCAGAGCACACAAATAATATTTCGAATGCGGAGGAAGATTTTAAAGGTTGTTTTGATGCCTGATTTAAAGTCAATTTCATGCATTAACAGAATGAAAAATGAAGAAAATAAATGTTTTATGTATATAAATGTAGGCATACCACACACATATATATATACATACCGTATCTCATGCAGAATACATGAATGCATCAAACATGGAAATGAGACGGGGAGCTGGGACCTGGCGATCAGGTGACTGAGTCAGGAGAAGTGGGCGTGTCCCAGTATGTCTTTATGATTGTTCTGAACACAATGCTGTGGGGGGGGGGGGGGGGGGGGGGCGGGAGACTGCAACGTACACGGAAACAAAAAAACGAGAACAATCAAGCTATCAATCACTGCTGGTGCACAGCATCGCCATATATTACATATATTGTTTTATTTCAACCTTTATCATCGGAGGGGGGGGGGGACTCTCATTTACAATGACGCTGAGATTACAACACAGACATCAAAATATGAACACAAATACACTAAAAACTGATTAAAAAAAATAGAGGATGTGGGACAGTCATGAATTGTCAGGTCGAAGCCAAAGTGTTTTATTGTCACATGTTCTTCATAACACAGGGCCGTTCTGAACAATGACATTCGTGTGACATGGCGGGCAACAGGCCAAAGGTGCTCAAAAAATAATAATAAAAATATAAAAGAGTGGTCAAAAGATAAAATATGAATTGCAAGATACAATCAAAAAGATCAAAAAAGGTCAAATATAAAATAAACTGACTACTGCCTGCAAACTGTAGCCTATTTCAGAGGAAAAAGGAATTACAATTGTGTGAAAATTTTGTCAAAGTTAATAATAAAGAATAAAACAGGAAGAGATTGTGTGATAAATTGTGTTCCCTAAAGTGTCCAAAGGGTACAAACGGTGTCTTAGTTACATTGTAGAAAAAAAGTTCTATGATCTATATGAGATATAGCCGGGTAATGAGTTAATAACCATCCTGCCCCAAACTGTGTTCACCGGCTGTTTGTTCCCTTGTGTCGCTGGTGTACTGTTAGTCAGTTGTGTTCATCATGGATCCTGTTCACCTGTGTCCCAGGTTTTAAGTTCCCTGGTTTCTGCCCCAGTTTGTGGCTCTCTGGTCTGCACGTCCATGTTGTTCCTGCCTGCCTTGATGTCTCGTGGGTGTGTGGGTTCACCTCCCTGCGTATCCCGCGTCAGATGAAACTCAACCCACACACTCACACACACACACTCACACACACACACACACACACGCACACGCACACGCACACACACGCATGGATGCACATTCACGCATACACACATGCACACACACGCACACGCACATTCATTTCAAACTAGTTCCCGATCTTCCAAGGTTTCACTGCAAAATCAAGTAAAATGGCTTCCTTAGAAGTGGCTGTGTGTGTGTGTGTGTGCGTGCGCGTGCGTGTGTGCAAGTGTATGCATGTGTTTGTGCGTGTGGGTGTGTGCTTGAGCACATACATGCTTGCCAACACGCATGACCTCTGTTATCCATGTTCCATTTATAAACAGTTTTAGCCCAGGCCCAAGGGAC
>PIJE02003595.1:35000-37067 GCA_002895965.2 Coryphaenoides rupestris | reverse complement strand
CACCACAACACCACACACACACACCACACACAACACCACACACACAACACTACACGAAGGGACAAACAGACACTGTTCTTGATGGCAAAAAATATAAAAAATTTCTGTAATGTACAATGTGGTGGCTGGTGGGTGTGAGCCTGTGTGTGTGTGTGTGTGGTGTGTCGTAATTGGCCCTGTGTGTGTGTGTGTGTGTGCTGTGTAGTGTGTGTGTTGTGTGTCGTGTGTGTATGTGTGTTGACTAGTGTGTGGTGTGTTGGGGGGGGTTGGTTGACGGCTGAATCCAATAAGGCCAGCCCAGCGATGGGCGCCGGAAACGCAGCCGACAAACAGAGCGGTGGAGATTCAAAAGCTGAATCAACCAACACACACTACACCAAATCGACTACCAGTGTTGTGTGCAGCACTACGATCTGAACTGTTAGCATCGACTGATGGTGTGTGTGTGTTGCGTGCGTACTGCATGTGCGTTGTGTGCGTATCCGTGTTGTGTGTGTGACTTGTGTGGTCATGCACGAGTCGCGGGAGGTGACGTCATTGAACACTCTCTCTTGCCACGCTCTACAGTGTGCTCGGAATTTTTAACCCCTCTACCGCCCGGAGCGCGAGTGTCAAACGTGAATCCTCTCTACCTACCGCTCACACAGCGTGCCTCTTTCTTCCTCCCAGCCCAACCCACCTGGCGTTCCCAGATCGGCTCCCTCGATCTCATCTCTCTCCGCTGCTCTACTACTCAGTCACTCATCTCAAAGCGACAGCCACCACCTCAGTACACATGTCACACTCTCAACTCACACATCTCTGGCTCGATGCACTACGCTTCGCGACACCCACCAGGGATCAGTTCAGTAGGAATGGAAGAAAGAAAGTCAATGAGAGTAATATTGGAAGAGTACAGTTTTATTCCAGCAAGAGAGCATGACTTTGTTGTCACCAGAAGCAGAAGCAAAGGGACACAGGTGACTCCCAGAGAGGAACAGTCTGGCGTGTGGAGTTAAGGGTTAACGAACAGGTTCAGATCGATCTCCAGGGATCTTTTTTGATCACTTTCCCAGTGTTCGTTAGCTCCATCCCGGTTTGCAGCCCGGCCACTGCATCACAGTTCCCACTTGGAAGGTCAAGACGGAGAGAAGCTCAACTCTGAGCAGAAGACGGAGAGAAAGTGAAAACACCGTAAGGAACAGAGAAGGCCATGAAAGAGAAGACAGAAGAGAGTTGAGGAACGCAGACCACTGCAGGAAGGTGAGGGTGAGGGGTGTGCACTTCTGTAGTCTTTTTCACAGAATGCGTGTGAGCGTTGAACGGCCTATGTCCTGTGACGCCTGAGTCGTATGTTTGTTGTTGTTGTCCAGAGGTTACCTAGAACGTCGAAGGCGGAGGAACCGAGAGAGACCAGCCCAGCCGACTTGAGTGAAGCCAGCATAAGGAGCCGAAGGGAGAGAGCACAATGGAGAAGCCGAGGAAAGGCCATTAGGAAAGCGATCGTAGGGTGACGATTCGAGGAAGCCAGGGGAGGAGAGAGACAGCAGAGTGTTCAACAGAGAGAGGGAAGAAGATCTCCAGAAACAGAATTGCCCCAAAGCCTCACAAACAGAACAGGAAGGGGTGGAACAGAAAGCATAGCACAAGAGACGAGGGATCGAGGCCTGTGCGTCAGAAGGCCCAGTAAAATCAACGAAAACCGCCTCATTAAACTCCCAGAAATGGAATGAAGTAACATGTGGAATGCCAGTGACTCTTCCCTAATTAGCACCGCCGCTTACGTACATAAACAGGCAATCAGCCAACCTGAGGAATGATATGAATCACTAGACCATCAGGAAAAATTTGTGAGAAATTAGGCAAGAGGGTCAACCACGCAGGAGTTCGCGATGTACGTAGTAGCGCGGCGCTCAGAGGTAGGGTGAAGGTGCACACCGGTGGGAGGCCCGATGTACTAGATCCTTAAATTTCTAGTGCGGGGCGGGTAGGGGGGTTCTTGTACCACTGGAGAAGGTCACCTGAAACGGGGGCCCAGCTGGCAATGCTGGTATATTACCGGGGGGGGGGGGGGGGGGGGGGGGGGGT
>PIJE02003595.1:10000-30000 GCA_002895965.2 Coryphaenoides rupestris | reverse complement strand
AGCCAGCCAACCAGGCAGCCAGCCAGCCAGCCAGCCAGCCAACCAGGCAGCCAGTCAACCACACCAGCCGGGATATGGAAGCGATGGCGATGCACGCTCAACGGCAAAAATGCTAAACGGCTAAAATGCTAAACGGCTAAAATGCTAAACCGTTAAAATGCTAAACCGCTAAAATGCTAAACCGTTTCAATTCTAAACCGCTAAAATGCTAAAATGCTAATACACTAAAATGCTAAACCGTTTAAATTCTAAACCGCTAAAATGCTTAAGCGCTAAAATGCTTAACCGCTAAGATGCTAAACTGCTAAACCGCTAAACTGCTAAACCATTTAAATTCTAAACCGCTAAAATGCTAAACGGCTAAAATGCTTAACGGCTAAGATGCTAAACTGCTAAACCGCTAAACTGCTAAAATGCTCCACCGATAAAAAGCTTCATCGGTAAACCGCTAAAATGCTAAAACGATACACCGCTAAAATGCTAAACCACTGAAATGTTAAACCACTAAAATGCTAAACCGCTAAAGCGTCACATGCTATCAGTAGAGGAACACAGGAAAAGGTCACAGGCTGCTTGTTGTGTGTAATGGCGGATGTTTGTTTGTTTGTGTGTTTGTTTGTTTGTTTGTGTGTTTGTTTGTTTACTGTGTTGTTACCTGGCCGTGGTTCTTCTCTTTGGCATTATCTATGGCATCGGGGATCTAGCGGTTAGGTCGGGTGTACGGAAAGGGTACCGGATTTTAACCCCAAACGGCCGTACTTGACCTGTTGCCCATGAGCAAGGCGCTTTTTGAATTAAATTACATTTTGTTTGTTTTTCGCATGAGCGAGAGACAGCCCCCACCTGCTCCTTCATGACATCATGAATAATAATGATGTCATAATGTCAATAATAATAATAATGAGAGCCCTACTTAATAAGAGCACACAAACCATCAACCAGTCATCTGTGGGTGACAGTACCTCAGTAGGAAAGTCAGAGCGGTTGTCTGGTTGCAACGGGAAGGTCGCTGGTTCGATCCCCGGGCTCCTCCCCCTCCTAGCTAAGTGCCGAGGTGTCCCTGAGCAAGACACCACCTAACCCTGACTGCTCCTGACGTGTTGGTTGTTACCTTGCATGGTTGACACCGCCGTCGGTGTATGAATGGGTGAATGTGAGGCAATACTGTAAAGCGCTTTGGATAAATGCAATCCATTTACCATTCATCTGGTTGTGTTGATGACCTTGTGCTGTGCTGAGGTGAGGTGTTTAAACATTGCTATCGGCGTTCCTTGTCAGATCTGATCGGGCATCTTCATTACCGGTGGAGCTGGACTTCTCGTCGTTATCATCATTTCGTACGCCGTATAAAGGGACGTGATTGGCTCGCGTTAAGCCCTGCCTCCTGTTCTGAGCCTACACCTGTAATATAAATGTATATGCGTGCATTATGCATGACGCGTTGCGCGCACAGAGCCTCGCAATGCGATGCAACGCAATTACCGGGCCGGCGAATGTGTGAGCACACACCGCTGACGGCACAGAAAAAATAATGCGCCTTCATGCACTCGACCCGAATCTCTATCCCCCCATCATCCCCACCCATCACCCCCACCCCCTCACCCCCATGGTTGCTAAGGCAACAAGAAGCACACAGAGCTGGTGGGAGGGGCATGGGGTGTGTGTGGGCATGTGTGTGTGTGTGCGCACACACATGAAAGTGTGCATGTGTGTGTGTCTGTTGGGGTTTTTAATCATTACGAATTAGGGGACGCCTTCATCAGGTCCACTGGCAACACTACACACACACACACGCACACATACACACACACACACACACACATACACACACACACACACACACAATCTCCCTTGTTAATTCTCTCTTGATGCCGCCTCTTCTATAGTCGTCCTTTCTGTTCTTGTGTGTGTGTGTGTGTGTGTGTGTGTGTATGTGTTCATGCCAGCGAGTGTGTGTATATGTGTGTGTGCGTTCACACCAGTGTGTGTGTGTGCGTTCACACCAGCGAGTGCGTGTGTGTGTGAGTGAGTGCGTTCACGCCAGCGAGTGTGTGTGTGCGTTCACGCCAGCGAGTGTGTCTGTGCGTTCACGCCAGTGTGTGTGTGTGTGTGTGTGTGTGCGTTCATGGCCACGTGTCGCCGTCTCTCCACCATCTTGTCCTTGACTTGACTAGACTTTTTTTTGCCCTTGAGGGAAAAATACGATTTTTTTTACCCGTAGCTTGTGGTGCGTTCGATCTGCACCTCGAGTCACAAGTAAAGACGTCCTCTGTTTTAATGGGCCTACTGAGCTGGACTGTTTCTCTCACCTTCCCTCCTCTCCTCTCGTCTCCTCTCCTCTCCTCTCCTCCTCTCCTCTCCACTCCTCTCGTCTCCTCTCCTCTCCTCTCCTCTCTCTCTCTCTCTCTCCTCTCCTCCTCTCTCCTCTCCTCCCCCCTCCCTCTCTCCTCTCCTCCCCTCTCTCTCTCCTCTCTCTCTCCTCCTCCCTCTCTCTCTCCTCTCCTCTCCTCCTCTCCTCTCCTCCTCTCTCTCTCTCTCCCTCTCTCCTCCCCTCTCTCCTCTCCTCCCCTTCCCACCTCCAACAACCTCCAACATTAGAGGCAAAGCATCAACCTGACTGTGTGTGTGGACTCTGTGTGTGTGTGTGTGTGTGTGTGTGTGTGTGTGTGTGTGTGTGTGTGTGTGTGTGTGTGTGTGTGTGTGTGTGTGTGTGTGTGTGTGTGTGTGTGTGTGTGTGTGTGTGTGTGTGTGTGTGTGTGTGTGTGTGTGTGTGTGTGTCTGTGTGTGTGTCTGTGTGCGTGTGTGTGTGACTCCCAGCCCCCCCCCAAAAAGGTTGAAGGTTAGAAAACTCCCCGCGGGGGGCGCCGTTGAGCAATATTCATGAACCCCAGACGGGGCGGGGCCACTTTAATGTCCTCCCACTGCATTAGCTGTCAGTCACGATCAAATAAAAACGTCTCTGGGAAACGACTAAATCGTAAATAATAATCACACATGATCAACGGTGACTCCCTTGAAGTGTGCTGATTGGCTGACCTCCCTCTCTCACACTCCCCCAACACACACACACACACGCACACACACTCACACACACACCTCCCCTGCGACAACATCAATAGAATAGAATAGAATAGAATATAACTTTATTCATCCCGAAGGAAATTCTTGTGCCAGGTTGCATAGCAATACAGTACAATAAAACAATATGGAAAACAACAGAATAATACAAATTAAATAACGGATTTACAAATGTACAGTTAAAATATACAAATATGTAGGCAAGATAAGATATTCCGACGGCAAAAACAATTTGGCATAATTGAAGTGTAATATTATTGGACATGATAAGAATATTGCACATGATGTTGGACAGTAATATTAATAATATTGCACGTAATACTGAGGAAAGTGCACATGATGTTGAGAGGTAATATTGCACATTATATTGCTGTGTTCATTGTCTTGTATTTCAACTGTCCCTCCCACAGAGGGGGGAGGAGTTATAGAGTTTGATGGCAGAGGGGGGAGGAGTTATAGAGTTTGATGGCCACAGGCAGAAAGGACCTCCTGTGGCGTTCTGTGGTGCACCTCGGTAATCTCAGTCTACGGCTGAAGGTGCTCTGGTATGACACCAGTGTGGCGTGCAGGGGATGGGAGGCGTTGTCCATAATACTGAGTAGTTTACCCAGCATCCTCCTCTCAGAGACCTCCACCAAAGACTCCAATTCCACTCCCAGGACAGAACCCGCTTTCCTGATGAGCTTATTGAGTCTGTTGGCGTCGGCTGCCTTCACCCCGCTGCCCCAGAACACAACAGCGTAGAAGATGACGCTGGCCACCACAGAGTGATAGAACATCTGCAGCACGGTCCTGCAGACGTTGAAAGATCTGAGTCTCCGTAGGAAATACAGGCGACTCTGACCTTTCTTATACAGGGCCTCTGTGTTTTTAGTCCAGTCCATTTTATTGTCTATGTGAACACCCAGGTACACATCAACAGCATCTATCTCAGCTGTCTGAAAAAGTCCAATGATGTTTGGCGGCCCTGCCAAGCTCCGCCTCCCCACTCCCTCCCCTCCACTAAACACCACGGCGAGGATCCCTCCGGCAGGAAACAGGAAACAGGAAACGGGTAGCAGACCGCGGGGCGCTGTAATGAGAATCTCCGGGGATTTGGCACCGAGTTCTCGCTCGTCTTGGGCCCTCATCCCGTCCGCCTCGACGCTGCCAAAAACACCTCACTAAATCACCCCCACCCTCCCTCCACCCTCCCTCCACCCGTCCGGGGAGCAGGAGATGCATGCAGATGCATCGTCGCAGAGACCTCCGCCACCACCAACTCCACCACCACCATCACCACCACTGCCCCCTCTCTCTATTCTTTTGCACATTCATTTCATCTGGGTCGGGATATTGGATATTGAATTTGTTCTGGCCGAGACTCAGGGGCTGAATGGGGGGGGGGGGGGGGATATCAGCGTTATCAGGGACAGGGGGACAATGGAGTTGTCGTATTGTCCTCGTGATGATGATGATGCCCGCGGCCGTCGCGTCCGTCGCTGTGAGGACAAGATGGCGGCTGGCCCCCCCACACACGTTAGCTCTGTTCCCGCATCAAGCCCGGACTTGTGTCCACACACACACACACACACACACACACACACTATACACCCCCTAATCATTATCCGAGCATAATGCAAACTGATGGCCCGACGGCGGACCACAATGCCCCCCCCCCCCAGATCCCACAGCTAATGTGTCCGCGGCCGGCTCGATCAAGATCGCAAAAGCGAAGGCGTTTAAATGCGTGTTGTCACCAAGCCCCTTTATACCAAAAGGGTTTGAAAAGGGATACGTCTTCCCCAGATTTCCGCGAGTCGTTTAATTCCCAAATTCATCGTTCGTTGTTGCGTCCAAGAAGGGGAAAGCTGTTTGCTGTCCGCCATTTTCGGCACAGTGATAAATAGCGACGTTGAGCTTGAATGAATGAATGAATGAATGAATGAATGAAATTCTTTATTTGAACATGGACAAAGTACAAAGAACATTAACCTTATAAAACAAGGAGCGACGTAATGTACCAGGTTTTAGCAAATAGCAATTTTGACCCCCGAATGATCTGTGTGTTTGTTTGTAGACAAAACTCCCCTTCTGATGAATTTGGAATTGAATAACTAACATGGCTGCCGTTTTCCCGAAGGACGCTGTGAGACATTCCCAGGCTGCCGACACAGATTACTTCATCAATGCTTCACTGGGATTCTCTGGCCATTCAGGAGACACGGTGGACCCTAAGCTAACCCGAAGCTCTGTGTACGCAGGGGGGGGCGGGGTTTCCAGCGGAATCCACCCCCTCGGCTCCTCCCTCCCAGGGCGTGGGAGTGGGAGGAGCCGTGCTTGGTGGTCAATGCGTGGATGGAGATGGAGATGGATCTGAGGAGGACGCGGGGCAATGGATGAAAGCCCCCACAGCTCAGAGAGGAAGAGGAGGAGGGGAGGAAGGCAGGCAGGGAGGGAGGGAGGGAGGGAGGAAGGGAGGCATGGAGGGAGGGAGGGAGGAAGGGAGGGAGGGATGGGAGGGAGATCGATAGCTCACCTCGCACTGCGTCCATTCGGGTGGCCATTAGGACTAGACAATAATAGATGAAGAGGAGGAGGAGGAGGAGGAGGAGGAGGAGGAGGAGGAGGAGGATAAGGAGGACGTGATTGGGGAGGAGGAGGGAGAGGAGGAGGAAGAGGTGGTGGGGAGGAGGAGGAGGAGGAGGAGGAGGAGGAGGAGGAAGAATAGGAGGAGGAGGTGGAAGAGGAAGAATAGGAGGAGGAGGAGGAGGAGGAGGAGGATAGGAGGAGGAGGTGGAAGAGGAAGAATAGGACGAGGAGGAGGAGGAGGAGGAGGAGGAGGAGGAGGAGGATAAAGAGGAGGAGGAAGGGGAGGAGGATGGAGAGGCAGGGGTGGAGGAGGAGGAGGAATAGGAGGAGGGGAAAAGGGAGGAGGAGAAGGAGGAAGAGGAGGGGGAGGATAGGGGGGAGGGGGAAGAGGCAGAGGAGGAGGAGGAGGTGGGGGGAAGTGAAGGAGAAGAAGGAGGAGAAGGAGAAGGAGGAGGAGGAATGGGAGGGGGAGGAGGAGGAGGAGGAAAAGTGAGACGGGGGGAGAGAGGCCTTGTCATCCCTGTTCCACCACTGCTCCCACCACCACCACCACCACCACCACCACCACCACCACCACTGCCATTACCACCCTGCCGATCAATTCTCCACAGCGGTGAGGTAGCCCCCCTGCCGGTTCTATCCCGTGGACTTCCCCGCCCTCCCAGAGCTGTCCTATGGTTCAGACGTCCGTCGGCGCTATTGATCACCACGGCGCTTTAATCGCCGCTCGCCCCTCCCCGCAGCGGGTGACGTCTCATCAATCTCCCCGGACGCCATGACTTGTGTGAACACGGGAAATTAAGAGACCACCCCCCCCCCCCTCCCCCCCAACCTGGGATGTGTGTGTGTGTGTGTGTGCGTTTGCGTTTGTGTGTGTGTGTGTGTGAGCGGTAAATGACCAGCAGAGCGTCATTTGTCTTGATGGGGGGGGCGTGCCGTGAGTGACACCCACCCCCAGAGGAGACAAGTGCCTTCTCTGCGGAGACATCTGCGGCACCGCCCATGGCCTCATCCCCACCTCCGCCCTCATCCCCACCTCCACCCTCTGCTCCACCACCCACCCCCAGCACCTCCACCCACCCCCCCCAGCACCCCAGCAACCCCACCCACCCCTCACACTGGGCTATGAATCATGCAAGAACAGCTGGCCCTGATTAGCCACACAAAGGACATGAGAGGGAAACGCGCACGCACACACACATACCCACACACACACACACACACACAAGCGCACAGTCAAAAGTTCAAGGAAGACAAGACACTACACACACACGCACACACACACACACACACACACACTACACACACACACACACACACGATATGTAAATGTGGGGTTACGCCGATGTAAACATCCACAGAGCAAGCCGTGGCATCCTGAGAAAACATGATATGGGAAATGAAAAAGCGTGCATATAGCGAGATATAAATGGCCTTAACGCCACGGACAAGCGTAAACAGCACACACACACACACACACACACACACACACACACACACACACGAGCACCGGCACACACACAGTGTTGCTTCCCCAGGCCAGAGTCTATCTCTTTCAAGAGCCTATTTTGCATGCGATGGATCAACAGTGAGGTTTAATGCGCTTTTAAACACCGACGGACTGCTAATGCAGGTGGGATCCCATTCAAGTCACGGAGCCACTGCTGTGTGTGTGTGTGTGTGTGTGTGTGTGTGTGTGTGTGTGTGTGTTTGTGCTGGCATGCATAGGTGTGTGTGTGTGTGTGTGTGTGTGTGTGTGTCTTTGTCTGTCTGTCTGTCTGTCTGTCTGTCCGTCTGTGTGTGTGTGTGTGTGTGTGTGTGTGTGTGTTTGTGCTGGCATGCATAGGTGTGTGTGTGTGTGTGTGTGTGTGTGTGTGTGTCTCTGTCTGTCTGTCTGTCCGTCTGTGTGTGTGTGTGTTTGTGTGTGTGTGTCTCTGCCTACGTATGTACATGGAGTGAAAGTGCGTGCCTGTGTCTGTGTGTGTGTGTGTGTGTGTGTGTGGGTCTGTGTGTGTATGTGTGTGTGTCTATGTGTGTCTGTGTGTGCCTGCATGAGTGTGTGTGTGTGTGTGTGTGTGTCTATGTGTGTGTATGTCGAGCAGAACCATTTCATCGGAAAATTTGACTTGTTTATCGGCAAGTCAAGTCCACGAAAGAAAGAGAGAAAGAAAGAACACATTCATTAAAGAAATATGAAAAAAGAATCAAATGAACACATTTGTACGACGCTAACAAAGTCATTACAGCACAGTGGGGGGGGGCGGTTGGAAGTACTTATTGCTTGAGCGGTGAAAAAAGAGACATACAAAAAAACACAATACTGTAAACACAAAACTGCTTCCCGAACAAAACAACATGCAGCCATTCCTCGGCGGCGGCGGAGTGGCGGTGGCGGCGGCGGCGGGCGGCGGCCGCCGGTGGCGTCCCGTACGATATGATGATATTCCAGAACAATCGGCGAGATATTTCCAGCGCAACGTAAGAGCTGAAAAGCCATTGATTCTTGCGGTAAAGTGAGCTCGAAATCGGTTGCGGGGGGCCAGCCGCCATCTTGGACGCGACGGCCGCGGGCATCATTCATCACGAGGACAATACGACAACTCCATTGTCCCCCCCCCCCCCCCCCCCCCCGTCCCTGATAACGCTGATATCCCCGGCCCCCCCCCCCCCCATTCAGCCGCCTGAGTCTCGGCCAGAACAAATTCAATATCCAATATCCCGACCCAGATGAAATGAATGTGCGAAAGAATAGAGAGAGGGGGCAGTGGTGGTGGTGGTGGTGTGGTGTGGTGGGTATGGAGGTGGTGGTGGCGGAGGTCTCTGCGACGACGCATCTGCATGCATCTCCTGCTCCCCGGACGGGTGGAGGGAGGGTGGAGGGGTGGGGGTGATTTAGTGAGGTGTTTTTGGCAGCGTCGAGGGCGGACGGGAGGAGGGCCCAAAGACGAGCGAGAACTCGGTTGCCAAATCCCCGGAGATTCTCATTACAGCGCCCCGCGGTCTGCTACCCGTTTCCTGTTCCTGTTTCCTGCCGGAGGGTCCTCGCCGTGGTGTTAGTGGAGGGGAGGGAGTGGGGAGGCGGAGCTTGGCAGGGCCGCCAAAAACATCATTGGACTTTTTCAGACAGCTGAGATAGATGCTGTTGATATTGTTCTGTTATCATAGACAATAAAATGGACTGGACTAAAAAACACAGAGGCCCTGTATAAGAAGGTCAGAGTCGCCTGTATTTCCTATGGAGACTCAGATCTTTCAACGTCTGCAGGACCGTGCTGCAGATGTTCTATCACTCGGTGGTGGGCCAGCGTCATCTTCTACGCTGTTCTGGGCAGCAGGGTGAAGGCAGCCGACGCCAACAGACTCAATAAGCTCATCAGGAAAGCGGGTTCTGTCCCGGGAGTGGAATTGGAGTCTTTGGTGGAGGTCTCGGAGAGGAGGATGCTGGGTAAACTACTCAGTATTATGGACAACGCCTCCCATCCCCTGCACGCCACACTGGTGTCATACCAGAGCACCTTCAGCCGTAGACTGAGACGACCGAGGTGCACCACAGAACACCACAGGAGGTCCTTTCTGCCTGTGGCCATCAAACTCTATAACTCCTCCCCCCTCTGTGGCCATCAAACTCTATAACTCCTCCCCCCTCTGTGGGAGGGACAGTTGAAATACAAGACAATGAACACTGAGCAATATAATGTGCAACATTACCTCTCAACATCATGTGCACTTTCCTCAGTATTACGTGCAATATTAATATTACTGTCCAACATCATGTGCAATACTCTTACTGTCATGTCCAATAATATTACACTTCATTTATGCCAAATAGTTTTTGCCGTCGGAATATCTTATCTTGCCCGCATATTTGTATATTTTAACTGTACATTTGTAAATCCGTTATTTAATTTGTATTATTCTGTTGTTTTCCATATTGTTTTATTGTACTGTATTGCTATGCAACCTGGCACAAGAATTTCCTTCAGGATGAATAAAGTTCTATTCTATTCTATTCTATTCTATTGTTGTTGTCACAGGGGAGGTGTGTGTGTGCGTGTGTGTGTGTGTATGTGTGTGTGTGTGTGTGTTGGGGGAGTGTGAGAGAGGGAGGTCAGCCAATCAGCGCATTTCAAGGGAGTCATCGTTGATCATGTGTGATTATTATTTACGATTTAGTCGTTTCCCAGAGACGTTTTTATTTGATCGTGACTGACAGCTAATGCAGTGGGAGGACATTAAAGTGGCCCTGCCCCGTCTGGGGTTCATGAATATTGCTCAACGGCGCCCCCCGCGGGGAGTTTTCTAACCTTCAACCTTTTTGGGGGGGCTGGGAGTCACACACACACGCACACACACACAGACACACACACACACACACGCACACACACACCGGCGAACGCAGACTTGAAAGGTCAGGGGATGGCGCACTCAGACTCTTCAAACAACTGCAGGGAGATCGATGGACAGATAACGGCAAGCGTTCTGTCTGGACAGCGGGCGGGCGGGCGTGGCGTGGCGTGTTTGTGATAGGATCTGGCAGATCAGGCTTCTCATCTGTCTCGTATCTCGTATTGAAGCGTGTGTGTGTGTGTGTATGTGTGTGTGTGTGTGTGTGTGTGTGTGTGGAGGCGTGGTGACTGATCTGGATGATACTTCAATGATTACGTCTGAGACCTTCGACAACGACGACGATGATGACGACGACGATGACGACAGTGAAGTTTTGCAAATAGGGACGGATGACAATTACTTGATTTATTTTTCTTCTCACAATAAGGGAGAAAGCGCACGGATCTCCGCGCAGATATTGGTTCTTAACGCCGGCTCGGATTTGATTCCGTTAACGCGATTTGAGACGCGAATGGAAAAAATAACGCGGGATTGTTAGATTAAAATGAGACGGACTGTCTGTCTCTCTGTGCGTCTCGGATGCGTGATTTCCTTTGAAAAGCATTTTTGATGGATTTCATTTATTTACTATTCATTATTCATTATTCATTATTCATTATTCAAAATGCGGATATCCAGTATTATTGATAATAACTCACTGTTGTTAGCACATGTACACGTACGTTACGTCTCATCATTACCCAACTAAAGTACGTCGTACGTTCAGCGGTGCTCACGGTTCACGGTTGGAAAAATACTTATTTACTTCACAAGCTGCATTTGTTTCACGTTCCCACGTTCAAATGGGCCCTCGGAGAAATGACGACGAGAGACACCGACACTGGGATCCGATTTGTATTTGTAAAATACCCAATCAAGCTGGGATATTTGGTTTAATTATCTCTTACCCACGCTGTGTGTGTGTGTATCTGTGTGTGTGTGTGTGTGTGTGTGTGTTCTTTTTAGATATATCCGTCTCGCGCGCGCTTGAGTCGTGAATATTTTTTGACGCCGAGACCAAAAAATCAGCCAATGTGCCGTTTTGCACCTGTGCCACGGAAAAAAAAAAATGGCGGCATACAATCGCCGTTACCGTAATCACCGTATTATGCGCGCCTTTCTCACACATAATCACTCTAATTGGACGGCGGGGCTGAAAGGAAAGCCTCCGTTTTTCAGTCAGCTCTCGGCTCTCAAAGGGAAAGATTGGAGAGCTTGTTTGGCAGAAATGGACAAAAAAAATCACTTTTCTCTTGTGTCGCCCGCTGAATGCAATCTGGAGGTTGTGTGTGCGTGTGTGCGTGCGTGTGTGTGTGTGCGTATGCATGCGTGTGTGTACGTTGGGGTGAGATTAAAGTTGACGTCATTGTGCCGTGAATTGACTCTGTTTAGTCAGGCTCATGTCGTGTCGCTGGGTTCTCGTAAACAAGTTAAATCGATGGACAACGGGATTCAATATAAATATGAAATAACCATAATATGAGATATCCACACGACACACCTGAATGTCTCGCCGGGTACATAAAGCCATAAATCAACGCAGACCTTCATAACCCTCAATAACATCATTAGAAGTGAATAACATATCTCCGCCGCCCGCCACGTTAATTCTAATTCGACATACAACACAATACAATACAATACAATACAATACAATACAATACAATACAATACAATACAACAATGATACGGAAACCACTTTATTCTTTGTAACTTCCATGAAACGTCGCTGTTCTCGTTTGTGTTCTCGTCAGCGGCTGCAGTCTCTCTCTCTCGTCTCAACCCCACAAATTAACATTCATTTCTTTCTGGTTAATAAACTAAATAGGCACCGGTACGACTGGGCATGTCGTCTCCGGTATCGATTGGCCCGGGTTTCCTGAGTTCCCGTGCGGCGGTGGAGTTACCGTGTCCGTGGCCGCGCGGATGAACGCGGGCTATTATTGTTGTTGTTCCCATCCGTGTACGGGAAGACGAGATGAGTTGGATGCCGGCCGGTGTCGCGTTTCATCCAAAGAACACGAAAAAAAAATCATTAAAGTTGAACTTTACGGTCCAATGTATGAAAGTAAAAGAAAAAAATACAAATAAGGATAGGATAGACAATCGGCGTGATTTCACGATTACCAAAGATAATTGTGTATTTGTTGAACAATAATGTCATCTTCCCGTCTCCGTATTCTGTATTCATTTCCCGTGGTTGGAATCAAAACAGATCGTAATATTACACAGATAATATTTGTATTCGTATTTATTTTTGTGCTTGTTTTTGTAGCTTGAGATCGACCATCGTCTATTTCATGCTGGGAACAAAGATATTTGGGCTGCATGCCATTAATGTTTGCACTCCGGCTCGGACACACACACACACACACACACACACACACACTACTGTTTCTGAAGTCGGGGGTTGTGAGATTCTTCCGACTTTCCGAGTTGGAAATCCGAGTTCAGGGGGCTTCCGACTTGGAACGAACGGACGAACGGAACGCCCCGGCCAACACTCCTCGGCCAACAAGCCTCACCTCGCCTGACTCCCGGCTCCCGTCCGGTCGGTCCGAGCGGCCCCAGCTGGTGTGTCGTCGCCCCTGTGACTGGTGATTATGGAGATCTGTGGCAGCTGTGTGTGTGGGAGCTGCTGCCTCCACAGAGAGCGGAGAGAGGGAGCTGTCCAGGGTGCTGGTCTCCCTGGCTGCAGAGAGACAGGCAGAGAGGGTGGGTGTTGGGGGGTGGGTGGTGGGTGGTAGGTGTTGGGTGGTGGGTGGTGGGTGGTAGGTGGTAGGTGTGGGTGGTAGGTGTGGGTGGCGTGTGGTAGGTGTGGGTGGTAGGTGTGGGTGGTAGGGTGGTAGGTGTGGGTGGTAGGTGTGGGTGGTAGGTGTGGGTGGTGGGTGGTAGGTGGTAGGTGTGGGTGGTGGGTGGTAGGTGGTAGGTGGTGGGTAGTGGGTGGTAGGTAGTAGGTGTGGGTGGTAGGGTGGTAGGTGTGGGTGGTGTGTGGTAGGTGTGGGTGGTAGGGTGGTAGGTGTGGGTGGTAGGGTGGTAGGTGTGGGTGTTGGGTGGTGGGTGGTAGGTGGTAGGTGTGGGTGGTGGGTGGTAGGTGGTAGGTGTGGGTGTTGGGTGGTGGGTGGTAGGTGTGGGTGGTGGGTGGTGGGTGGTGGGTGGTGGGTGCTGGGTGGTAGGTGTTGGGTGCTGGGTGGTGGGTGGTGGGTGGTGGGTGTTGGGTGGTAGGTGCTGGGTGCTGGGTGGTGGGTGGTGGGTGTTGGGTGGTGGGTGGTGGGTGGTAGGTGGTGGGTGTTGGGTGGTGGGTGTTGGGTGGTGGGTGTGGGTGTTGCAGATTCATTCTCCTTGGAAAATGTATAAAACAAAGGACTGAATGGACTTCCACATGTATAGTTCAGGGTGGCGCCAGATTGATTCATTCTTAATTGGAAAATATCACAATTGCAATTGAATTGGAATGCTTCATCAAAATGTTTGCTTGTTAGTAAATTCTGTCTATTTGTTGTCTATCTATCTATCTATCTCTCTATCTATCTCTCTATCTCTCTATCTATCTATCTATCTATCTATCTATCTATCTATCTCTCTCTATCTCTCTCTATCTCTCTATCTCTCTATCTATCTATCTATCTATCTATCTATCTATCTATCTCTCTCTATCTCTCTATCTATCTATCTATCTATCTATCTATCTATCTATCTCTCTATCTATCTATCTATCTATCTATCTATCTCTCTATCTATCTATCTATCTATCTATCTATCTATCTATCTATCTATCTATCTATCTATCTATCTCTCTATCTATCCATTTGTCTATCTATCTATCTATGTGTCTATCTGTCTATCTGTCTATCTTAATCTACTGATTCACATCCAGAGATTCAGATCTCCAAAACTAGTTCCAGTTCCTTCATATTGTGAAACAAAGTTTAAAGGTCTTTTCAAACCTCTAGGTGATTAGAATACATTCCATAGACCAGAGGCTCATCAGAATCCCCTCCCTCTGTCAGTAATTATTATTTCAATTGCAAGGTTTCGCAAGGGGAACGGGAACATTTACTTGACCCGAACACTAACAGCCTGACCCCAGGTCTGTATCCAAACTAAAGTTGAAGTCGAAAGAGGAACTTTTGTGGAAAACAATCCGAAACTCTCAGAGTTTCCCCTTTGGAAGATGACCTAAGTTCAATGAGCCGAGCAAATATTTTAACAGACCTGAGGACTTCAGGAGCTCCAAAATCACCACACTATGGGACGACAGCGGTGGGACACAGATTGTTTCCTTCCTTCCTCTGTTGTTTATTCCGAGGACGAGGATCATCCGCTCATTAGCACAACCATTATTGATAATAGAATAGAATCACAAATCACGAAGGCTTGTGGTCTTTAAAGTGTGACGCAGAGCAGCTAATTAGCGTGTGAGCGGCGCATTTTAATATCTTTTGCTTCATCTTTGTTTTGGACCAATCCTCCTGGGGTTCTGCTGCTCATCTTGGTAAAGCACATAATTACCAGAACAGAAAACCCAAACTCGGCCAGCATTCGTACATTTTTCCCCTTTCAGTTTTTGGTCTCCAGCCCAGAAGTTCCTTCTCCACTGTAGAAGTTCTGCTGCATCCCAGATTGGGAGTCTCGTAGGCATTCCGACGCTATACACACTAACACGCTTCCAGGAATAAAAAAGTAATGAACTGTGTCTCGAGCGGACCAGGTCGGGGGCGAAGAGGATTACCTGGCGTTGACAGGACCCGATGGGACCTGATGCTCAGCGCCGTTCACCGGGCTCCAACCAGAAGACACATCGGAACAGAGAGTTAGGAACGTTTGAGATGTTCGCCGATGGTTAAACAACACACACACACACACACACACACACACACACACACACACACACACACACACACACACACACACACACACACACCAGATAGTCAGGGGTGGTCTCTATGGTTCCCAACGAGAAGTAGGTTTCAATCCGTCCACAACAGACCTGAAAGCGTTTAAAATCAATTAGAAAATCCCCGTGATAATCGTTGCTCGTGTGCCTCGGCGCTTGGCCGGTCCTCAAAGTCAAGACAAATTCAGATCAGATTTTGCTTGGTCTTCAGCTGGTGTTTTAAAAGGGCAACGTTTGTTCTGATAGCTTCATGGTTCGGGGGGGGTGGGGGGGGGGGGGTCAGGGGGGGGGGAGAGAACCCAACACCGGTGGCCTGGTTCCTCGGTGTCCCTGCGCGCTCATTCCTTACAAGGTGCTGTAAATTTGCCGGGGCCAGATGAGATTAGAAGACTGTCTGCCATTGGAAATGAAAGCCCCCAGTATTTATCATTCCCCTCGGGCGGTCGGTCGGCCCCCGCAATGGAAGGGCCCCCCGCTTCTCCCCGCTTCTGCGGCCGATAGACCGGCGAGGATAACGTTGTTATATAGAGGGTGATAAAATGAACAGATACATGCAAAGGGTCCGCTTTTCGCAGGCCTTCTGGCATGTTCCGTGGGGGGGGGGGGGGGGGGGGGGAGAGAGGGGGGCATCGGAGGGCGGCCTGGGTGTTTATGGGAGGGGTTGGTTTCACGGACCCCAGGAGATAAAACAAAATGTCCGCAGTGTTTTCATGAATAAATGATGACTATAAAGCCACTCGCCCATGACGACAAATTTGCTCCACGCTCACCGCGCGTCGCAGGGCGCCGAGGCAAAGCGCGGCGCAGGTGTACGGTCCGTCATCCCAAAGTGGCGACGACGCTGTTCAGCATTATTCTTCACGTTGCGCATTACTCTCCTCGCCGAGGTCGTGGTACGTTCTTTTAATGTTTTTTACGTTTTGTAGAGTTCGATGGGCCGCCCGACGTCGCGGTGAGCGCAGCGAGTACATTTCCTATCGCGGGCCAAGTGACCGCAGAGGTCATCATCCAAGTCCTCTACAAGTACATCGCGAATACAAAAGGATGCATTCGTTCACTCACAAGAGAAATGCAATCACGCCGACCGTTTTAGTCCCCCGGCTCTTGTTGTTGCGTCACCTTTCCCCTCTGAGTCCAACCCTCCATCACAGAACTATTGAAAAGCGGTGATTTGGAATGGCCCCCACTTGACATCACGAGTGGGAGTGTCCAACCTCGAAGTATGCTGGATAGATCAGCCTCCCAGCCTACCCAGTGGACCGTCGCGACCGGTCGGCTGATCTATCCACCGTACATCTCGGTGGACACTCCCACTCGTGATGTCACGTGGGGGGGCCATTCCAACCTCTTGGAATGGCTTTGCATTAACAGCGTAACAGTTTCTTATTGGCTCATATGGTCACCTGGGCGCTACCTGCGTCTCAAGCGACACACCTATCCTCTGGTGAAGCACCTGGTCGGCTTCCCATGTGAACGCCCCTTTAATTAGCAGAGGACAGGTGTGCGGCGTCGACGCTTCATCAGCCGGTGACCAGAGTTAACCGCGGTCAGTCATGAGGTGTACCGGTAATTCAGTGTGTTTAACTGATAGAGGGAGTCATCTAATGCAATCCAATCGTTTAAGACACCGTACGCCTGGGAACATGGAATGGGAATAGGATTTGTCGCTCTGTGTGCGGTACGAAATCTGGATTATTCGTTAAAACAAGTGTTAACCAGCTCTATATTCCAACAACCATCACTGATCCCGAGCGTTTGGTCAAGAACACGGGTCTCCCAGTCCCTCCGCTCGGCAGTAAACAGGGGTCTGCGGCTCAGCTCTCCTCAGAGCATCCTCCTCCTCCTCCTCCTCCTCCTCCTCCTCCAACTCTCTCTCTCTCTCTCCTCCTCCTCCCTCCTCCCTCCTCCTTCTCCTCTTCTCTCTCTCCTTCTCGTCTCCCAGCATGCCTTGCTGCGAGTCCCGTCCTCTTCCTCTGGCTGAAAGCTTTCTCATAAAGGGCCCAGATGAAATGAGAGGCCTGCGTGGTGCCATGCGGCTGCCCGCCTACAGGTGCCCTTGGAGTCAGTCGGGGCTGGCTCTCCGTCCTCCACACCACCACCACCACTACCACCACCACCACCACCACCACCACCACCACCACCACTACCACCACCACCACCACCACCACCACCACCACCACCACCACCACCACCACCACCACCACCACCACCACCTCCACCACTACCACCACCACTACCACCACCACCACACCACCCGCCCCTTGACACTAGCGTGTGCACGGCACGGAGAATGGTATTCAATTCAATTCAATTATTTTATTTGTATAGCCCTTAATCACAAGACAGTCTCAAAGGGCTTTGCAGGCCAGATTATTATGGACCAAAAGTGATTTATGACACGCCCCCCCCCCCCCCCCCCCCCTCCAAAAAAACAACAACTGAACAACTGAAAACCGTAATTATTTAAAGAATTATATCTATAAGTATTATAGATGTGAAGTTAAGATTTGGAGGATTTGGAATGTGAGTACAGCTCTTTAGAAAATTATATAGATAGATAGATAGATAGATAGATAGATAGATACAGACAACAAATAGACAGAATTTACTAACAAGCAAACATTTTGATGAAGCATTCCAATTCAATTGCAATTGTGATATTTTCCAATTAAGAATGAATCAATCTGGCGCCACCCTGAACTATACATGTGGAAGTCCATTCAGTCCTTTGTTTTATACATTTTCCAAGGAGAATGAATCTGCAACACCCACCACCACCCACCACCAACACCTACCACCCACCACCCAACCCACCACCAACACCCACACCACCACCACCAACCCACCACCACCACCCAACCACCACACCTACCACCCACACCCACCACCACCACCCACCAACACCCACCACCCAGCACCCAGCACCCAACACCACCACCCACACCCACCACCAGCACCCAGCACCCACACCCCACCACCACCCCACCACCCACCACCCAGCACCCCACCCAACACCCACCACCCACACCCACACCCCACCACCACCACACCACACACCACACACCTACCACCCACCACCCACACCTACACACCCACACCACCAACCACACCTACACACACACACCCACCACCACACACACACACACCCTACACACCACCTACACCTACCACCACCACCACCACCACCACACCCTACCACCTACCACCACCACCACCACCTACCACCACCACCACCACCTACCACCACCACCCACACCTACCACCTACCACCACAACCACCACCACCCCACCCACCACCACCACCTACCACCCACCACCCACCACCACCACCCACCACCCACCACCCAACACCCACCCTCTCTGTCTGTCTCTCTGTCTGCCTGTCTGCCTGCCTGTCTGTCTGTCTCTCTGCAGCCAGGGAGACCAGCACCCTGGACAGCTCCCTCTCTCCGCTCTCTGTGGAGGCAGCAGCTCCCACACACACAGCTGCCACAGATCTCCATAATCACCAGTCAGCGGGGCGACGACACACCAGCTGGGGCCGCTCGGACCGACCGGACGGGAGCCGGGAGTCAGGCGAGGTGAGGCTTGTTGGCCGAGGAGTGTTGGCCGGGGCGTTCCGTTCGTCCGTTCGTTCCAAGTCGGAAGCCCCCTGAACTCGGATTTCCAACTCGGAGATCTGTGGCAGCTGTGTGTGTGGGAGCTGCTGCCTCCACAGAGAGCGGAGAGAGGGAGCTGTCCAGGGTGCTGGTCTCCCTGGCTGCAGAGAGACAGGCAGACAGAGAGACAGACAGACAGGCAGACAGAGAGAGGACAGACAGAAGAGGCGTGGGGTGGGTGTGGTGGGAGTGGTAGGTGGTGGTGGTGAGGTGGTAGGTGGTGGTGGTAGGTGGTGGTGGTGGGGTGGAGTGGTGGTGGTGGAGGTGCTGGTGGAGATGGTGGTAGGTGTGGTGGTGGTGGTGGTGATGGTGGTGGTGGTGGTGGTGGTGGTGGTGGTGGTGGTGGTGGTGGTGGTGGTGGTGGTGGTGGTGGTGGTAGGTGGTGGTGGTGGTGGTGGTGAGGTGGTGGTGGTGGTGGTGGTGGTGGTGGTGGTGGTGGTGGTGGAGGTGGTGGTGGTGGTGGTGGTGGTGGTGGTGGTGGTGGTGGTGGTGGTGGTGGTGGTGTGGTGGGGGGTGGAGGTGGTGGTGGGGTGGTGGTGGTGGATGTGGTGGAGGGTGGTGGAGGTGCTGGGCGGTGGTGTTGGTGGCTGGTGCTGGTGGTGCTGGTGGTGCTGGTGCTGGTGGTGTTGGGTGGTGTGTGGTGGTGGTGGGTGCTGGTGGTGGCGGTGGTGGTGGTGGTGGTGGTGGTGGTGGTGGTGGTGGTGGTGGTGGTGGTGGTGGTGGTGGTGTTGGTGGTGGTGGTGGTGGTGGTGGTGGTGCTGGTGGTGGTGGTGCGGTGGTGGAGTGCTGCAGTTGTTGTTCTCTTCAAAATGGATTTACTGAAGGACTGAATGGACTTCCGCATGTATAGTTCAGGGTGGCGCCAAATTGATTAATTCTTAATTGGAAAATATCACAATTGCAATTGAATTGCAAGGGAATGTTTCATCAAAATGTTTGCTTGTTAGTAAATTCTGTCTATTTGTTGTCTGTATCTATCTATCTATCTGTCTATCTATCTGTCTATCTATCTATATAATTTTCTAAAGAGCTGTACTCACATTCCAAATCCTCCAAATCTTAACTTCACATCTATAATACTTATAGATATAATTCTTTAAATAATTACGGTTTTCAGTTGTTCAGTTGTTGTTTTTTAGGGGGGGGGGGGGGGGCTAGGGTGTCATAAATCACTTGGCCCATAATAATCTGGCCTGTAAAGCCCTTTGAGACTGTCTTGTGATTAAGGGCTATACAAATAAAATTGAATTGAATTGAATGAATTTAATTTCCAGTTTGCCTGCACAATCCTCAGTGTCACAAGGGGCCAGGGGCGTGTGGTGGTGGTGGTAGTGGTGGTGGAAATAGCGAAAGGAGCGAGCCAGCGTCTGAGAGACGGGGTGGTTGGTGTGGGGTGGTGGTGTGGTGTG
>PIJE02003595.1:0-5000 GCA_002895965.2 Coryphaenoides rupestris | reverse complement strand
AACCAAATGGTGGGCAGAACAACAACAGACATAAATGATGTATGAGTGATATTTTGAGTGTGAAGACATGGAGGGGGGGGAGGGAGGGGGGGGAAGGAGGTCATAGCGGATGTGGTGGGTGGGGGGGGGGGGTGTGTGTGTGTGTGTGCCGTGTGGCAATGTGTGTGTGTGTGTGCGTGTGTGTGTGTGTGTGTGTGTGTGTCGTATGTCTGCGTCCAACATGTATGAGTGAGGGAAGCAGAGAAGTCATGGGTGTGGCCGACCGACGAGAGATCGAGAGAGAGAGAGCACGTGGGAGAGGTCTCCCCCCCCCACCCCCATCAGATGCGACCGAGGCGGGGACACGCCAAACGGGGCCCAGACCTCGCCTCGAACAACACAACAAACACCAACACAACACACCAACACACCACAACACAAACACACACACACACCACAAACAAACACACACAACACAACACACCAACACACACACCAAACACAAACACAAACACACAAACACAACACAACACAAACACCACACACACACACACAAACAACACACACACAACAAAAACACACACACACCACACACACACACAACACACACACACAACAAACACACACACACCACACAAACACAACACACACACACACACACACACACACACACACACAACAAAAACACACACACACACACACACACACACACACAAACACACAAACACACACACACAACACATACAACACACAAACACACACACACACACACACACACACACACACACACACACACACACACACACACACACACAACACACACACAACACACGCACACACACACACACACACACAACACGCACCACACTAAACACACACACAACCCACACACCACACACCAACACACTAAACACACCAACACACCAACAACACAACACACTAAAACACACACACCAACACAAACACCACACTAAAACACACAAACACACTAAACACACTAAACACACCAAACACACCAAACACACTAAACACACCAAACACACACAACCACCAAACACAAACACACAACACACCACAGAGAGACAGAGACACAGAGAGAGAGACACACAGAGAGACAGAGACACACAGAGAGACAGAGAACGACAGAGAGAGACACAGAGACACACAGAGAGAGAGAGAGAGAGACAGAGAGAGAGAGCAAGAGAGAGAGAGAGAGAGAGAGAGAGACAGAGAGAGAGAGAGGAGAGAGAGAGAGAGGAGAAGAGACAGAGAGAGAGAGAGAGAGAGAGAAGAGAGGAGAGAGAGAGAGAGAGAGACAGAGAGAGGAGGACAGCTCACTGCGGCTCCCCCGGGAGCCAAGGACAGCTGAAGGACAGAGGAGAGAGGAGAGAGAGAGAGAGAGAGGAGAGAGGAGAAGAGAGGAGAGAGGAAGAGGGAGAAGAGAGAGAACAGAGAGTGACACATATAAACAGAGGGAGAGAGAGAGAGAGAGAGAGAGAGAGAGAGAGAGAGAGAGAGAGAGAGAGAGAAGAGACAGAAGTGAGAGGCATTCAAATTGTTCCGTTTCTTTCATTATTTGTAACGCTCAAAATCAAGACTTCTTCGTCTTACTTGTTACTTGAGAGAAAGCGTGTGTCTATATATTGTGTCTCGCGGTTAAGCTGATTACCGAAGCACGGAGCACGCACACACACACGCACGCACACGCACACGCACACACACACGCACACACTCACACACACACTTTATAGCGATTAATAGCATCAAAAACCATTACCCCAATTCATTAGTATGCTGTTGCGGCGCTAATGGAATCCTCCTCATATGAAGTGCACCAATTAACGCTGCCTTAATGTATGCGTTAAACGGACGCGCGGTCTCAACACTGCGTGGCTTTGAACTCGCGTGCGTCGACCAATCAGACGGCGTTTCGTTTTTGCGATCGTCCGAGTTTTTTTGTCACCAAATTTGGCAAAAACTTGGGGCTAGCGTTGTGGATTTCACAGAGACACTCACTTTTAGTGCGTTATCCTGATCCCTCGTCCTCTGGATCATCCCTCTCTCGCCCTCTTGCCCCTCCCACTCACCCCCCGCCCCCTCCCACCCCCCCCACTCCCCTCCAAAGAGGCAATCTTCCTCATCTCTCGCTCCATCACTCTTTTCGCTCGTTTCTCCCGCCTCAGCGCTCCGACTCCCCCGACGGCGTCTCACCGCCGAACGCTGAACCGCTAATCCCCGCTAAGTGGCTCGGCGGCGGTCGGATGTCAGGGTCGCGACTCGAATGACTTCCTCTCCACCGCTTTTTCTCTCCTCCCGCCCCATTTTTTTTATTTTTTTATTTTACGTTCTTTTCTTTTTGTCTTGTCCTCGCCGGCGCCCGCGATCCATACCTCCTCCTCCTGCCTCCTCCTCCTCCTCCTGACAGCTCAAATTAAATATCGGTGTGCTAGTCTGACGAGCCGCTCCCGGGCTCGTCCCAATGCTGAAATTAAATAGTCCGGAGCCGCGCCTCATGTGGGACATAATGCGTCCGCTGACTGAAACGACGCCTAGCCTACCTCACGGCGGCATCCTACGCCCCTCACTCAGACGCCTCGAAACGCAACCTGAACATCGTCAGGCAGCATCCCACACCGCCGACCAGCTACTGAGCACACGCTTCTACGAGCATTGATTGGATTATTATCACTGTCTACTCCGCTGAGTCACTTTCGGGCGAAGCAGAACGACGCGGATAAACCCACCAGGCGATATCATACAGGCGTCAGTCTCATGCTGGTCAGTCAGATCCCCCCGACCAGAGACTACATTCTGTTGTCGGATCTCTTCATCCTCTCAGAGTCACGAGAATTCTCAAATCCGTTCGCAACCGTACGCGAGCCGGAATTCAAATCGACCGCGACGCGGACTGCGTGATTGTACCGATCCCTCAGGCGACCAGAGCGCACTGGCCTTGCCCGAAGGTACCCACTGGCCACCGCCAGTACACGACAGAATCAGTCTGTGCCGGGAAAACCCTCCGACAGACTTGCAAAGCACACTGTCGGAACTTCCTGACGGTCTGGCCTGCTTCCCGCCAATCCAATCGACGAGGCCTCCTGGCAGTAATCTCCGGTGCATCTGTTCGCATCGTCCAACGTGGAGACGCGAGGAAAAAGATTAAAAAAGGCCTCCTCTCCCCTCTCCTCTCTCCTCTCTCCTCTCCCCTCCCTCCTCTCCTCTCCTCTCTCCTCCTCCTCCTCCTCTCCCTTCCCTCCTCCTTCTCCTTTCCTCCCTTCCTCCTCCTCCTCCCCCTCTCCTCCTCCTCCTCCTCCTCCTTCCTCCTCCCTCCTCTTCCTCCTCTCCTCCCCTCCTCCTCCTCTTCCTCCTCTCCTTCTCCTCCTCCTCTTCCTTCTCTCTCCTCCTCCCCCTCTCCTCCTTCTCTCTCCCCTCCTCCTCCTCTCCTCCTCCCCCTCCCCTCCTCTCCTCCCCTTCCTCCTCCCTCCTCCTCCTTCCTCCTCCTTCTCCCCTTCCCTCCTCCTCCACCTCTCCTCCTCCTCCTCCTCCTTTCCTCCCCTCCCCCTCTCCCTCCTCTTCCCCTCCCTCTTCCTCTCCTCCTCTTTCCTCCTCCCTTCCTCCTCCCCTTCTCTTCTCCTATCTTCCTCCTCCTCCTCCTCCTCCTCCTTATCTCTTCTCTTCCCCCCCCTCCTTCGTCCTTTCTCCTCTCTTCCTCTTCCTCCAAGGGTGAATCTGGGTCAGTCTTTGCGTGACGGACAGCAGCCTCCGCCGCCCACAAAGGGAAGCACAGAGAGAGCGAGAGAGAGAGAGAGAGAGAGAGAGAGAGAGAGAGAGAGAGAGAGAGAGAGAGAGAGAGAGAGAGACAGACAGTAGCAGTTTCCAGCTAATGTAGCTCCGCCCTGCTGAGTCCTGTGTTGCAGGCTCTGCTAATAGAAACCGTATTACTTGAGGATATAGAGGGACAACTAAATTAACCAATCAAAATGTAATGCGCGGGGATGGTCACACCCCCGGGGCCTGCTAGCTGGCCCCAGGTGATGTCATCTAATCTCTCAACCAATCAAGTGGAGTTATTTCTTTCGCAAGCATTAAAGGTGCTGTATGTAAGAATCATGAATCCGCTCAGGGGCTTCATGTTAGGATTTTACAGCACAAATCTCTTTAAATCGCCAGTTTGTGAGCAGGTTGTGGTTGAAGTTAAAACACGAGAGCTTCCCCCCCGACTCTCTCTGTTGCGTAGAACAGCTGATTTCTCTTATATTTGAGTCAGGTCGGATTTCTTACATATAGGACCTTTAACATTAGTTAGTTAGCCTGTTGGAACTGTTGGGGGGCAGAGAATGCCGGCTAGTAACGGATAAGTTGATACCCGTCGCAGATTTGCTTCGGATTCCTCTTTCAAGGCGAAGTTTCCGAGCGAAAAAAGGAAATATGCGATCGGGAAAGTGATCGGCGAGGGCCGCTGTGTCATTTATAACCGTTAGAGTTGCGTTAAGATGGTTGGAAAATGTTGAGAATTCGCTGCTCTGAGCGTGTTGTACAACTCTTTCCTTTAGCGTGGTGATATTGTACGATTGTCTGTCAGATTTTTGAGCAACATGAGTGAACATCGATCTGAAAGGGCGGCTGTGTAATGCTCTTGTTTCAACGTTCGTCGAGCCGTTGTCTGGTTTCTTCGAGCGACGCGAGTGAACGGGTGTCAGGAGGGATGATTGAGTAATCGACGTGAACGTTTTTGTACGGAAGAAATAATGCGGTTTGCATATCGTTTTGACTTGTGTGTCGTTTGACGGCGGATGTGTGTTTTTGTGCGCGTGCGTGTGTATGTATGCGGTGGCGGCGTGGGGTGTGTGTGTGTGTGTGTGTGTGTGTGTGTGTGTATGTGTTTATTCATGTGTGAGACAGAGATGAGTCTGTGTGTGTGTGTGTGTGTGTGTGTGTGTTTCTGTGTGTGTGTGTATTTATGTGTGTGTGAGACAGAGAGGAGTGTGTGTGTGTGTGTGTGTGTGTGTGTGTGTGTGTGT
>PIJE02003594.1:12572-37082 GCA_002895965.2 Coryphaenoides rupestris | reverse complement strand
GACCGAATGTGAAATCAAGACCTCATATATTCCTCCTGTCTAATAAACATACACTCTATCACTATCTATGTCTATATCACTGTTACGGTTGCCCTTTTCTTTCTCTCTTGTTCCCTCCCAGGTGCAATCAATGCAATAGGACACACCTGGGAGAGGTCTGATATAAGGAGAGCCTGTTTTGACCTGTGGCTGCTGCATGTGCCATTGGCACTTCTTTTTGGTTACAGCCAGGCACAGGCCCACCATTTTTGTTCTCATCATTTGCTGTTCTTTTTCCATTATCCTAATTGTACATTCATGTTACTGACGCCTACATATCCACTTTTACATACACCTCACACATGACACGGACATTTCGAGTATTATTTAAATAAATCAGTTTCTTTTTGCACCTTATGGTGTCAGTTTCTTTGGAAATCTATGCATATATCACATACATGTCTATCAGGATGATTCTTTATTTCCCTCTTGAACCTTTTACTGTTTATAGGAAAAGCATCAAGAGTCTATAGATCAGTGTAGTAAACCGTTACCGACGGCCATAAACCCATCAATAAGTAACTAATTCTACCAATTAAACTCATCAATAAAAGTCCACAACACAACCAAGCTGACCTCACGACAGTCCAAACTTAAATGTGCGATATAGTTTTCCATTGGAGAACAAAGTGAATTCTGTTCCTGGACCAGAGGTTCCATATAAAAATAACCTCAATACGGTGAAACTAGTTCTAGAAGTTATGAACCTTTATCATTCCTTTATTAAAACAGCTTCTCTCACTGAGATCAACATCTCTTTTACAGCAGAAACCTGGAAACACCAAACTTGGAATGAAATCGGATTCATTGAGAAAGAATATTGTAAAATAGGAATAATAAACTACCAATAATCTAAAGAAAATATTAAACATAGAAAACTGTACCTTATCTTCTCCGTGATGAAAACGTGCACGGCCCTGTGTGGTATGAAAATATAAAATATAAAAGTACAAATACAAGGAAAGGAAGATCCCTTAAATACAGAGATTCCGGTGTTCACCAAGTAAGTATTTAGAAAAGAGACAGAACATTAAAACGGTTCTAAAGGCCTTGAGAGGAGAGACTGAGCTTCTGGGCTCCACACAACTCTATGTATAGAGACAGACAGACATCTAAGTTACAGTCTATCACACACAACTCTATGTATAGAGACAGACACACATCTAAGTTACAGTCTATCACACACAACTATGTATAGAGACAGACACACATCTAAGTTACAGTCTATCACACACAACTATGTATAGAGACAGACACACATCTAAGTTACAGTCTATCACACACAACTCTATGTATAGAGACAGACAGACAGATGGACAGAGAGAGGGAGAGACAGAGAGGGAGAGACAGAGAGACAGACAGACAGATGGACAGAGAGAGGGAGAGACAGAGAGAGAGAGAGACAGACAGACAGATGGACAGAGAGAGGGAGACACAGAGAGGGAGAGACAGAGAGAGACAGACAGACAGATGGACAGAGAGAGGGAGACACAGAGAGGGAGAGACAGAGAGAGACAGACAGACAGATGGACAGAGGGAGAGAGAGAGAGAGAGAGACAGAGAGAGATAAAGTCATCATCATATGCCACGCTACCATGGTACCATGCTACCACTATAACGCGCTACCATGCTACCACGCTATCATTCTACCGCGCTACCATGCTATCATGCTACCACGCTACCACGCTATCATGCTACCATGCTACCATGCTACCACGCTACCACGCTATCATGCTACCATGCTACCATGCTACCGTGCTATCATGCTACCATGCTATCATGCTACCACGCTATCATGTTACCACGCTACAGTGCGACCATGCTACAACGCTACCATGCAACCGCGCTACCGTGCTGCCATGCTATCATGCTACCACGCTACCATGCTATGAAGCTACCATTATACCGCGCTACCATGCTACCACGCTACCACGATATCATGCTACCATGTCATCACAATGTTATCTCCATTAAAAGACAATGATACAGAAGACTTAGCATCAGCGTTTTATTTGAATCCCGGGATCAGAGGTTAACATCCTTTCTTTGTGCAACCCAGTTTGTTTCCATGTCATGTGTTTTCCTCATGCGTTACAGGGACAGCTCATGCATCGCGCCCTCATGTGTTCTCATATCTTACGACAGGGCAAGTCAATCGTACGCTTCTCACGTACAGAGTCCCATGTAACTCCGGGAGATGCTTCTCACCTGTAACTTTCACCCACTTTGGCAAGAAACGCCAACGAGATACCGAGACTTCTTCACTGACGGTCTTCTGCTTCCGATGAGGATGCACATTTCCGGGTGTAGCGCGATAAAATAATCAATTGGAAGCACGAGGGGAGCATCCCGCCCTGTCCCAATGAGGTATGTCCCAGAATATTCAGTTTTGGACTTTGAAACTTGCAATTTCGCCAAAACTTCTCAAAGTTACAGGTGTGAGGCTATCCTCAGATACGCTTCTGAACAAAGACGACATTCAAAATAGCTTCAAGTTGATATCTCACAAGATGTACTTGGAAAGGAAATAATATGTCTCATAATATTAGTTATTATATAATGCTGGAGGGTCGTGGTAAAATGAGTACGAGAATATTTGAGGCTAGAGTGTCCGTGAGACTTTCAACAAGTATGAGATAAAAATCTTTCTATAAAAGGGTGAGGATGAAAGATGAATGAAGATGAATAGCTTGATAGCTTAAACAAAGCGACAGTAAAACCAAGTCACGCTCGGCCATTGAAAATCATCTCCGCTCAGACATCCGGCTGCAAAGACAGTGAGTCTTGCAGATATTAGAAACAGGACACAGAAACAAATGAAACACAGCCGTCCCACGGATGACTGCTGGAGATGAGTTGAGACGCTGAGAACCTGGTTGAGAGCAGCCTGGTGCAGCGGTGTCTGCAGCAGCAGCCTGAATGCAGGTAGGGAGCTTAGCCAAGCTTAGCATATCTTAGCTTAGCTTAGCACAGCTTAGCATAGCAAGGCTTATCTTAGCTTAGTTTAGCACAGCTTAGCTTAGCATAGCGTAGCATAGCAAAGCTTAGCATAGCTTAGCATAGCGTAGCATAGCATAGCTTAACATAGCTTAGCCAAGCTTAGCATAGCAAGGCTTAGCTTAGCGTAGCACAGCTTATCTTAGCACAGCTTAGCTTAGCATAGCTTAGTTTAGCGTAACTTAACGTAGCTTAGCACAGCTTAGCACAGTTTAGCATAGCTTAGCGTCACTTAGCTGAGAGTAACTTAACGTAGCTTAGTATAGCTTAGCATAGCTTAGCACAGCACAGCTTATTTTAGCACAGCTTAGCATAGCTTAGCGTAGCATATGGGAGAATTTGATCATAAAACATAGTCACCATCTTGTCAGAGTATGTGCTATATGAAATAACTAAGTGTGGAAAGACTGAGAAGAAAACACCTCTGAGTGAAACTCAAGCAACAACCTGAATGGCCAATAAAACAGCTGCACCTCCAGCCGATCAGAGATAAGGAAATGGAGCCATAGAAGATCAATAGAAGTGGATTGACTACAGTCACCAGGACAGAGGATGTGAAGATGTCAGAAGACTCTGTAACACAAGAGTGAGGAGAGGTGGATGGTCACCCCTGGCTCTCATGTGACTCCTCACCATTTGGTGGCTTGGTCCTTAAACCTTAATCATACATTTGTAACACCCATCTTTTCAATACTCTTCATGTTTCTTATTTAGTTTGTGTTAATAATTTTACTGATGTCTTATTAATAACTTTGGATTTCCAGTTCATTAAGTTGTGTAATATCAGAGTGTTTGTATTGTGGTGTTTAGGTCTGCAAACAAGTCTATACATCATTTTTGTTTTCATTTTAGTATATGCTGGTTTAATCTTTCTTTATAATAATACTTTAGATTACATGCTGTATAAAGAAGTACTAATATAGATTAAGCTTAGTTAAGGTCATGTGATTTAAAAAACCTATTGATGGACAATTTGAGGGGCTGCCAGCAGGAGGAGCCCAAGAAGTGTATTAACATAATTAGGGGTGTGTACATGTGTTAAGGGGCGTGTTAAGGGGCCTGGTAAGGTAACCAGAGGGAGATCATAAAAAGATCGGTTTGAGTTGGGATCAGGAGGACATTCAGCTGACAGGCCTCCCTTTGTTATAACTGTAGCAGGTTGAGAGAGAGAGAACGCGAACGTTACATCGTTTTCGGAAGCCGACACACAGTTGTGAAGGCAGTTTGGGGCAGCTGGGGTGTGTTGGTCTCCTCTAGCTTGATAATATTTAAACTTTTTTTTGTCTCCAAAAAGTGTTTTAATATCTCTTGGTGAACGGATGGCGACATGAAGTTCTCTGTGACTCACCTGTGGGCTCACCGGTGGGTTTACCTGTGGGCACTCCTGGCTGCCACGTCTGGTAGGTGGAAATATACTAATATACCAACATACTAATATACTAATACTTATTATACACTGAAATATGTCGTTTACAAACTGTTCCAGATGTGGCTGTGGTCATACATACACCTGTTCTTGTAAAATACAAGAGTTGAAAAAATGTATCTAAAAATACATATACATGTGTATATATATTGAGAATGGTACAATATACATAATAAAGATAACACAATATACATAATAAAGGTTAGATTAGACATTCGTGTTAACATTACATTAATGATAACATTACATTAGTGTTACCATTACATTAGTGTAAAGTGTAGTTGATACTGGAGTGCTTCATTAAGAGTCTTCTCCAGGGCTCTCCAACATGAGTCATGGGTGGATGTTGGATACTAACTACTGGTGTAGGGTCAAAGGTTAAGTGTTTCATGATACGGCTTTTTTGATATGGATTTTATTTATGGAACAGTTCCACCAGTTCCTGCACTATTGCTGCGTTATAGGTGATCTCCAAACCACGTGGGAGCCAATCAGAATGCAGGAGTAACAGAGCCATATAATAATCCAGTTTATTGCAGTCTGTATAAATGCCAAGGTGCATTATGGGTAGGTCAAGGGGCATTCTGGCTCAGATTGATGTTAGCAAGCCGGGGTAAGCCACGCTGGACTAAACTTCCTATCACGTAATACTATCTATCAGTCACCTGCGTACTAAATATGCTCTGAAAGCATGAATTGTGAAAATACAATCTCTGATGCACTCCCTAACCTCCAAACGGTATGGGAAAGCAAGTAGACCTGTGTTGCCACTCACTCCAGATACAAAACCAGAAATACTCGGGTCTTACGATTGTGTATCACGTCTGCCGGATATCATAAGATGGATATGTGAGGAACTATCGCCACGATCTCTCTGTAACGTCATAAAAGTGTGCTCAAGTGTTGATCTCTGATTGGATGACGTGTCTCTATATACCTCCTCTCTCTGATGAGAGAGATCGTCCTGGGGTCAAGCAAGTATAATAGACATCTGTTGTTCTGCGGTACGCTGGGCAAATCTGTAAAATATCATTCCTGGTATGTTGTAAAAGCCCTTTATCGAATATGCAAGGCCGGTTGTTTGTTGTGCCCGGATAGATGTGTGGATTGTCTTTGCACGAGCCGTAGTGTATAATGGTGGTGTCATTCCAGGCTTTCTGGGGAAATAATCTTGAATGGGCCGGACTCTTTTGGTAAAGTAGAACTGCTGTAAATTCAGCCACTGTTTGGTGTCGGGTGAGATCACAGGGCACGTCGCGGTTATTTTACCATTTTTGCGGGGTGATAGTTATGTCAACGCGTACACCATCCTCTGTTGTAATTCGCCGGTAAACACTAGCTCTTCTGGTAAGGAAATCTGAATTGCACCGACACTGTAGAGAGGGACAGGAGCGTGGGGGGGGAGCTGAAACGAGGCGGCGGGGTGGAGAGCGAGAGGTGTTGATACATTTCTGGCAAAGTACCTTTCTGGTAAAACATCTCTGGTAAATTACACTCTGGTAAACTACCACCCCTGGTTAAAGTATAACTCGGGTGAGTAAACCTGGTAACTACCTCTGGTTAAACTACTTATGTGGTAAACTACCTCTGGTAAATTACCTTTCTTGAATATTACCTCTGGTCAACTACATCTCTGGTAAACTACCTCTGGTTACTGATATGATTTCTCTATATACTTTATGAGAGAACAAGACAAAGTAACAGCCGTTTGAAAGGCTTGTTTCTTCAAACATTTGTCTCATCTTGCGGGGCAGAGTTTGGCCGAGTCCAACACATTTCTCTGCATGCAGTTTCACTTACTGGCTGAAAAATGAAACCATAGAGTCTGTTCAGGGTCCCTGCCAGGCTATTTGAATTAAAAAGCAGTCATGTGATTGCAGCCGACAAGCTTGCTTTAAAAAGAGTTGCTGCCTGGACTCCTTTTAACTCCATATAATGAATCCACCATGGATTTTGGGCAGATGTTGTTCATGCACCAAGCGTCTTGTTGTTTTATTAAACCCAAAGTAATGCCTAGATTGGCCGGTAAGTTTGTTTGGAACACAGAACTCTTTTTTTTACAGAGAAAGGCGGTGAGAGGATTCAAACCCAAGGTTGGTTTTCTTTCACTGAAACACAAAGACAGACGCTGATTAAGTGACTCTCTCTTCGCTCGGCACGGCTTGTTTACATGGCTCTGCAAATCTTTTAGAACTTTGTGTTCACTCTCAGAGAAAGAGGTTTGAAATAACCAATTTTTTACCGTACGTTATTCGCAGTTCAGTGCAGTACCAATGAAAATCATTGTTTTGAATCATTTGACATTCAAAGTTTGAGTGGACACAATAGAAACACACAGACTCCACACACAGATCTATCAAATCCTGAATCGGCAAAGCACATCTCCCAAATGCCCTGCCCTGAAGTTCTATCTCTTATCTTATCTAATACATCATACTTGAGGAAGCAACAACATATACTCTGAACGCCATGTCCTGTTGTCAAAGAAGCATTCAAGGCTTATTGGTTTAGCCAAAGTGTGTACAGAGCTAGGCAGCAGACACTGGGAATCGAACTCAGAACCTTTGTCGGGGAGTCGACCACCCATAGCCACTAGGGCAAGACATGCACTGAATGGCTTTTCATCATTTACATTTAGCTGGGATAAGAACTATAATTGAATATATATAACAGTATAACATATAATATGAATATATACAGTAAACATATCATATGAATATATAATACAGTTAACACTAATAATATGGATATAATATACAGTAAAACATATAATATGATATATATACAGTATAACATATAATTAATATATATAATACAAGTTAACATTAATATGATATATATACGTATACATTATAAATATATTATATACAGTATAACATATCATAATACCTAAGATAAGAATATAATATGATTAATACAGTATAACATATAATATGATATATAAAATATACAGTATAACATATAATATGATATATATACAGTATAACATATAGATGATATATATAACAGTATAACATATAATAATGATTATATATATCAGTATAACATATAATATGATATATTACAGTATAATATAATATGATATATATTTCAGTATAACATATCATAATAGCTGAGATAAGAACATATAATATGATATATATACAGTATAACATATAATATGATATATATACAGTATAACATATAATATGATATATATACAGTATAACATATAATATGATATATATACAGTATAACATATAATATGATATATATACAGTATAACATATAATATGATATATATACAGTATAACATATCATAATAGCTGAGATAAGAACATATAATATGATATATATACAGTATAACATATAATATGATATATATACAGTATAACATATAATATGATATATATACAGCCTATAACATATAATATGATATCATATACAGTATAAAAACCCATTAAATAAAATATGGATATATATACAGTATAAACATATAGTATGAATATATATACAGTATAACATATAATATGATTATATATACAGTATAACATATAATATGAATAATATTACAGTATAACATATAATATGATATATATTCAGTATAACATTCATAATAGCTGAGATAAGAAATATAATATGATATATATACAGTATATACATATAATATGATATAGTATAAGTATGAAAATATATAAATATATATACCAGTATTAATCATATAATATTGATATATATACCAGTATAAACAATATAATATGATATATATACAGTATAACATATAATATAATAATATATACAGGTATAAACCATATAAAAATAATGATAATATATAACATTTATAAACATATCATAATAGGCTGGGATAAGAACAGTATATGATATATATACAGTATAACATATAATATGAATATATATACAGTATAACATATAATATGAATATATATACAGTAATAACATATCATAATAGCTGGGATAAGAACATATATGATATATATACAGTATAACATATAATATGATATATATACAGTATAACATATAATATGATATATATACAGTATAACATATAATATGATTATATACAGTATAACATATATATGATATATATACAGTATAACATATAATATGATATATATACAGTATAACATATATATGTTATAATATACAGTATAACATATAAATATAATATATATACAGTATAACATATAATATGATATATATACAGTATAACATATAATATGATATATATACAGTATAACATATAATATGATATATATACAGTATAACATATAATATGATATATATACAGTATAACATATAATAATGATATATATACAGTATAACATATAATATGATATATATACAGTATAACATATAATATAATATATATACAGTATAACATATAATATGATATATATACAGTATAACATATCATAATAGCTGAGATAAGAACATATAATATGATATATATACAGTATAACATATAATATGATATATATACAGTATAATATATAATATGATATATATACAGTATAACATATAATATGATATATATACAGTATAACATATCATAATAGCTGAGATAAGAACATATAATATGATATATATACAGTATAACATATAATATGATATATATACAGTATAACATATCATATGATATATATACAGTATAACATATAATATAATATATATACAGTATAACATATCATAATAGCTGAGATAAGAGCAGACGTGCCGTTCTGAGTGCAGTACCAACATCTAAGAACATACAATATACTAAACAATACTAAGTACTATTAATAATGTCAAGACGTACAAACACGCTGGTCAGTGCTAGGGTTAGGAGAGTCTGGGTGAACTCAGCATTGGAGGAGGATGGGAGAGAGGATGGGAGAGGACGAGAGAGGACGAGAGAGGACGGGGAGAGAGGAGGAAAAGGACAGGGGAGAGAGAGAGAGAGAGAGGACAGGTCGGGAAAGGAGGGTGGCTATTGGTGTATCATATTGAGTCTATAATAATAATATGAATATTTTACCTGAGATTTGTCTGTAAAATTCGTCAGTATTACAGACTTGTGTGTGGTTGTGCACTAATCCATTCCTTCAAAGATTTAACGACTCCGATGATTTCAGGTGAAGAAGCTGGCGACCAACAGAGTGTGATGTCACCGGTATAGCCACGCCCATTCCCTGTCCGGCCGTGCACGTGGGAACGTGTGCACGTGTGAGGACATGTTTGAGGTCAAACCCCATACCGTGGCGAAGAAAGAGTCCAGCACGGAGACAGGTGTGTGTGTGTGTGTGTGTGTGTGTGTCCTGTTAAACTACACATCCATACCCAAGCATGAGCCGACAGTGTCTTCTTCACAGCAACACAAACTATTAGTTCCAGAATGGCCGAGTGCTTTAAGCTTGTTGTCACTAATAGCCCTTACTTTCTCTGCTCCCTCCTCCTCCACGGCCTCCAGATGAGGGCCTGGGCAGCAGTGGTAAGCGCTGTGGCTCTGGCTCCCAGGGCTCTGGCTCGCTGTACCTGTCGGACAGCCAGGACTGGGGCCTCTCCCCCGGGTGCTCGCCCGATGAGCCCCTTGGCCGCCCCCCCGCCGTGTCCCCCAGCCTGGCCGACGAGACCTTCCACTACAGAGTGAGTGTGGAGGTCTCACTGAATTCTTCCATTCACATTAAAGTGTCAGCAAACGTAGTAATATATATTTATATGATCGTCAATATGGTCATCTATGCCATTTTTCTCCACACTTAGCTAGGGGGGGAGCAGGTAGGGTTAGGTGGTGTCTTGCTCAGGGACACCTCCACACTTAGCTAGGAGGAGCAGGTAGGGTTAGGTGGTGTCTTGCTCAGGGACACCTCCACACTTAACTAGGAGGAGCAGGTAGGGTTAGGTGGTGTCTTGCTCAGGGACACCTCGACACTTAGCTAGGAGGAGCAGGTAGGGTTAGGTGGTGTCTTGCTCAGGGACACCTCCACACTTAGCTAGGAGGAGCAGGTAGGGTTAGGTGGTGTCTTGCTCAGGGACACCTCCACACTTAGCTAGGAGGAGGAGCAGGTAGGGTTAGGTGGTGTCTTGCTCAGGGACACCTCCACACTTAACTAGGGATCAAACCAGCAACCTTCCGGTTGCCAGACCCGTGCTTACCTCCTGAGCCACTGCCTCCCCTGGAAGGCTGGCGGGACACACAGGCGGAAGGTTTATAGATTTATACCGTTTTTTTATATGGCTACCACCAACCTCAGCAATAATCATAAATGCTTATTGCTCACACACACACACACACACCCACACACTGTGTTATCTAAGTCATTTAAGAAGGAAAATAAAAGGTAAGCACATAATTTGACTTTTCATTTGTCATTGGGTTTGCCTTTGCACTCGGTTTCGTCCACAACCCGAGCTGCATTTCGCCAAGAAATGGCCTCAAATCGAGAGGTTATGTCCACGATTTCACTGTCGTAGCCTAACTCTTCCAGCGATGTAAACTACGTTACGATATCTCTTCGATCCAAGGCACCAGCACCAGTAAAAGTATAATCACGTGTCTTTACGGCAGCACGGTCAGCATCGTAAAGCTTGTCATACGAACCTAGCCCTCGTCGGCAGGGAGTGGAGGCTTGGTGAACACATGGACCCTTCCTGCAACAACAGAGTTCACATTTAGGTTCAGGGCATTTGGCAGACGCTTTTATCCAAAGCGACTGCCAATTGTGTCTCAATGTGTCGAAAGAGAGGCAGCAATATATCGCTGTGGTGCATCGAGATTAGAGAGAATAGGGCAGGTTTCAAGCATTCATAATTGTGAGATTAATAAAACAGGTTTCAAGTGCTGAGATGTGTTTCTAACATTAGCAGAGCGCTCTATATGTGTCACAGGGTGCGTTTGGGAGGGTTCAGGCCTGTCCGCCTGAAGGTCGGCTTCTCCTTCACTCGGTGCTAATTCCTAGCCTGGCCATTCAGACCAGTCACTCTTTATTTTATTTTGCGTTATTGTTCTTCTTATTAAACCTCTAGTGAAGCAGATAATGACTTTTAGAAGGATGAGTTTTAGGAGGGTACGGAGACGACGTCCAATACTTCCAAGTCCTTCCGAGTCCTTCATGATTCAGCCCAAGACATCGTTTGAAATCGGTTCCGGGCCGTTTTAAGTTTATACGTGATACTTCTCAGGAAACATTGCTCGTTATACGTTTATTTAGTTTTGCTTTGTTTCTTCATTATTCACATTGTATTATTACTCATTGACTTTATCTCTCACCTTCCCGTCTGTTCATCAATTTGATGTCGCTGTGGGAATGTGTGAATCACATACAGCGTCTTAAATGCAATTTTATGAGTTTTTATCACTTTTTTTTCCAGTGCTTGCATGGTTTATTGCTTATTTTTTTATTGGACGGCTCAGAAATGAAAGTACTTCTTCCTTGTTATGAAGTGTGTGTGTGTGTGTGTGTGTGTGTGTGTGTGTGTGTGTGTGTGTGTGTGTGTGTGTGGTCGTGGGTTTATTCATAACAAACGTTTAGCTATTAATAAGCATAGTCTTTCCGTGTGCAGTGGTCACTCATCTCTGCTTATTGGGTTACTGGTGGTCCCTGGTTCTGGCTGGGTCCTAGTCCTGCAAAGATTATATTTCTGTCTCTCTCTCTGTCTGTCTGTCTGTCTCTCTGTCTGTCTGTCTCTCTGTCTGTCTCTCTGTCTGTCTGTCTGTCTGTAGGGTACCTGGCTCTGGAGACGTCCTCCTATCCTCTCCCTGACTCCAGAAGCCTCTCCAAAGGTATGGTCTTACTGTCAGCTTGTTCATTGTTGCATTGTTTAGGTAATCGTGACTTGAACGTACATTTCTGGGGGTGTGGAGGAGGTGGTGGAGGAAGTGAGGGAGGGGGAGGTGGTGGAGGAGGAGATGGAGGAGGTGGTGGAGGTGGTGGTGGAGGAGGTGTTGGAGGTGGTTTACTCGTCAGGGACGATGTACAAACGTTTTTTTTAAACGACAGGTTCGGATTATGCTGAACGGCAAAAATAGACAAACACAGTAATACTAGAACACTGGAGATTAAATTAATTGTATTACTTCGTTTGCAAAGTAATCATCGATACCATTAGAGCGTGAGAGGGAGAGAGGGAGAACAAAAATTACACAGAATAGACAAACTATATCCGTAGACATACCATATATGGACATAGCGTGCAATGTTATGTCATCAACATAATGTGTGTGTGTGTGTGTGTGTGTGTGTGTGTGTGTGTGTAGACCGGGACCTACAATGACATCGAAGTGGTCACACATCTCCTGGCCGAGGTTGGACCGCTGCTTATGAGAATTTTTACTTTTGAATTTGTTTTTTTTATTCAAAATCTTAAATCCAGTTTTCGATTTTTATATTACAATTAATAATTTCTTACATTTCTGTAATTCCCTTTATTTTTTTCAAATTTATTTAATCTATAAAATGTCATTGTAACTATTAACTCTGAAAACAAATGTTACTATTATTTTAAAATGGTACTATTATACTAATATTTTAAGTCATTAATTCTAGAAATACTGTCGCCGCCATGTCGTTCCCTTCCCATTTAACGCTATTCTGCATTGTGATTGGTCAGCGGGACAGGGACCTGGAGCTGGCTCAGCATACAATATCAATATCATATGATGAGTTTAATGAGTGCACTTTATAACTCATCGCCTCTTATGCTGCTCAGCATTGCTCTCAATGTTTTGACACAATGGGCAACTGGAGCTGTAACCAAATATCTATTTGTGCCTCTTAAATAGAAATCAATTGAAATGAGGCCAGATGTATATTGTACTGCAATAGGAAATGTATTCCAGGGCCGGCAGTAGTATGCTACCCAAGTCCAAAAGAAAATCTAATATATGACCGATAAGTTCTGACTTAGCAATACAACACTAAAGAATAACACACAATGACAACAATTGAAATATCAAACACATCAAATTATTGTTCAGCATCTTTTGGTTTCAGCAGTGAAGTCCATGAACAATTAAACTTCCCAGAAAGCAATGTCTTCATCCTAATACTCCTCAATCCATTCAGACACAGTCCCAGTAATCCGTTTAAACAAAGAATATTGAATTGGGTCCCCAAAAAAAGATTATAGAGCTCTATAAGAAAAGAAAAAGTTATTTCATGCTCAAGAGCTCAGATCCAGTCCCATCCACCAGATAGCAGGAAAACATCACAAAAAGTGCTAAAGGATAAAGTAGAACAATGTTGACAACATAACACACAAACTCCACACAATGACTCGACCTCAATGACATGGACCTGCAGCCTGAAGCAGTGCTCACGTGACTCGTAAAGAGACAGCCTGTCTATTAACGCTGTCACACACACGTCAGACTAACTAACCACTACAGTACAGTCTTGATGTTATCAATACTAAAGTGGAGACAAAGTCCAATACACAACCAGAGAGAGAGAGAGAGAGAGAGAGAGAGAGAGAGAGAGAGAGAGAGAGAGAGAGAGAGAGAGAGAGAGTACAATATACAGTAAATAATAATATACAACATCAACTCTAAAATGTGTTGCATTTGAAAGAGCACTATTTGTCCAAATATATTAAACAGACTTAAACAGATTGTCAAAATAACAAGCATTAAAATGTTGTTTCCGGTTACTGCAGCAACGCATGTCCAGAGGGGCGGAGCTAGAGCTCCAGAAGGGTGGAGCTAGAGGTCTAGCGAGGGGTGGAGCTAGTAAGCACCACTGGGCAGCTTTCACCTGGGCAGCTCTTACCTGGACAGCTCTCACCTGGCAGGTCTCACCTGGACAGCTCTCACCTGGCAGCTCTCACCTGGCAGGTCTCACCTGGGCAGCTCTTACCTGGACAGCTCTCATCTGGACAGCTCTCACCTGGCAGGTCTCACCTGGACAGGTCTCATCTGGGCAGCTCTCACCTGGCAGGTCTCACCTGGGCAGCTCTCACCTGGCAGGTCTCACCTGGGCAGCTCTTACCTGGACAGCTCTCACCTGAAGCGGACACACAGTGGTAGCTGAAGGCATGTTGGGGCAGCTGGGGTGTGTTGGTCAAACCCCAGCTGGACACTAAAATATTTCAACTTTTAGTGTCCAAAAAGTGTTTTAATATCTCTTGGTGAACGGATGGCGACATGAAGTTCTCCGTGACTCACCTGTGGGCTCACCTGTGGGCTCACCTGTGGGTTTACCTGTGGGCGCTCCTGGCTGCCACGTCTGGTAGGTGGAAATATACTAACATACTAACTACTAATATACTAATACAGATAATACACTGAAATATGTCATTTACAAACTGTTCCAGATGTGTCTGTGGTCGTACAGATGGATAGACACCTGTTCATGTAAAATACAAGAGTTGAAAAAATGTATATAGAAATATATATGCGTGTGTTGAGAATATATATTGAGAATGGTACAATATACATAATAAAGATTAGATTAGACATTACTGTTAACATTACATTCATGTTAACATTACATTAGTGTAACATTACATTAGTGTTACCAATGCATTAGTGTAAAGTGTAGTTGATACTGGAGTGCTTAATTAAGAGTCTTCTCCAGGGCTCTCCAACATGAGTCATGGGTGGATGTTGGATACTAACTACTGATTAACAGGTGTAGGGTCAGAGGTTAAGTGTTTCATGATACGGCTTTTTTGATCTGGATTTTTTCTATGGAACAGTTCCACCAGTTCCTGCACTATTGCTGCGTTATAGGTGATCTCCAAACCACGCGGGAGCCAATCAGAATGCAGGAGTAACAGAGCCATATAATAATCCAGTTTATTGCAGTCTGTATAAATGCCAAGGTGCATTATGGGTAGGTCAAGGGGCATTCTGGGCTCAGATTGATGTTAGCGAGCAGGGGTAAGCCACGCTGTACTAACACATTCAGTTGCAGCAATAAAACGTCCTATCAGTAATACAGTCTTGATGTTATCACCTGCATGCTAAATATGAGAACACAACGGTAGAAATAAAGTTACAAGTCCAAGTGTTTTATTGTGACGTGTTCTTCATAACCCAGGACCATTCTGAACAATGAACCTCTTGTGACATAGCAGGCGACAGGACACAGGAAGTAGACAGAAAATAAGAATAATAGAGAAAATGTTAGGGTGTGGGGGTAAGACCCAGGCGCACAGCAATGGAGGAGGAAGTTCAGGTTCAAGCCCACAGGGCGGTTTAATAACGTAACACAAAGGGGTTGCCACAAAAAGGGATGCCACAAAATAATCAAGGCAATGTGCTCATGAGAGCTGCAGAGGGTTGTAGGTGGAGCAGGGTGAGGGCTCGGCAGATTAGCACGGCTCAGCAGAGGGGGTCCGGGATGCTGGAGAGACGAGGAGGAGAAGGAGGGTGAGTGATAATGATCACAGGTAAGGCAAAGGCAAAAAACAGGGTTGGCACAACAACTGCGTAAAGTTTAGTTGGCGAGAGAATAAGGCACTACAATCGCTAGAGCAGAAAGTAGGCTCAGGGCTATACGTTACCACTCGTAGGTTATGGTAAGATCTGGCGCAGAGTGGAGTGCAGACCAGGTTCTTGTAGGGGTTGAATGTGATTGAAGACAAGGGACAGGTGCGGTGATTAGGGATGAGGAACAGGTGAGCAGAGCCGTGCTGTGGCAGCGTCATCGCCGCTCCTGCCATTGCGCATGTGCCGACGTGAGAGCCTGGTGGCCAGGGGGAACTCAGGGGGACGTGAGAGCCTGGGGGATCTCAGGGGAGCCGGGATGACGTATGCCCGGTCCTAGGTGGCGCGCAGAGGAGCGTGAAGGGCGCGTAGCGGGAGAGAGGCGGACGTGGAGGTGAAACACAATTAATTATAAAGAATGAATGAAAGAACAAATGATCTACAGGTGGTGTGTCCAAGTTGGTGGAGGAAGTAGGCAAAAAAACAAGGAGAGAGAGAGAGAGAGAGAGAGAGAGAGAGAGGGAGAGGCACTTTATATGTACAATATACACTATACATAATAATGATTTTTTTTTATGTAATGTAATTAAAAAAAAACATCAGCTGTTCTGTAGAAATGGGGAATATATCTTATGAATCCAGAAGTATTGAATATTGAGTATTATAAATGTACAAGTAAGGAAGGACAGATGCACAAGTGAGGGCAGTAGGAGCAGAAATACGACATGGAATAGCTGAAATATACATCAGATAAAAGAATCAGAAGCATATGTAATGCTTAATGTAATGATTATTTAAATATAGTGTCAGGAATCTGGCATATGTATCCAGAAGTAATTGAATAATCTAAATATTATCAATGTTATAAATGTACATGTAAAGTGATCAATATGATCAATGAGATTGGTGTTGCTGGTTGAGAAGCCTGATGGTCTTAGAGTCTGGTAGTCTGTGTCTAGATGCTCCGGTAATGTCTATCAGATGGCAGCAGTGTGAACAGTCCATGGCCTGCGTGGCTGTAGTCCTCAATGATCTTCCGTGCTTTCCTAAGGCATCGTGTGGTAGATGCTTTGCACGGCGGGGAGATGGCAGCCGATGATGCGCTCCGCTGTCTTCACCACCCTCTGGAGGGTCTTGAGGGCAGTGGAGCAGCTGCTGAACCAGGCAGTAATGCAACCAGAGAGAATGCTCTCGAAGGTGCACCTGTAAAAGTTAGTGAGGGTTTTTAAAGTCATGTCAAACTTATTGAGTCTCCTTAGAAAGTAAAGGTGCTTTTGGGCAGTTTTTACAGAGTCCACTTGCCTGGACCAGGTGAGGTCATCTTTGATGAACACTCCGAGGAGCTTGAAGCAGGAGACTTTCTCCATTTCAGCTCTGTTGATGTGTAGGGGAGCATGACCCCCCCCTGTCGCTTCCTGAAGTCCACGATCATCTCCTTAGTGGTGTTGCAGACGTTGAGAGAGAGATTGTTGCCCGGGCACCATGTTGCCAAGTCCCTGTAGGCGGTCTCATCATTGTTGGAGATGAGACCCCGGATGGTGGTGTCGTCCGCAAACTTAAGGATGGTGTTGGAGCCGTGTGTAGCTACAGAGTCATATGTGTACAGGGCGTACAGAAGTGGACTGAGTACGCAGCCCTGAGGGGCTCCGGTGCTCAGGTTCAGTACAGAGGAGGTGCGACTGCCCTTACTTACCACCTGGGGTCTGCCCGTCTGGAAGTCCAGGATTCAGTTGCAAAGGGAGGTTAAGAACACCAGGCTCCTGAGCTTGAGAACAAGCTGAGTGGGCACACTAGTGTTGAATGCTGAGTTGTAGTCAATGAATAGCATTCTCACATCTGTGTTTCCCTTCTCAAGGGGGGGTGGACAGTGTGAACTGTCAGGGCGATGGCGTTGTCTTTAGATCTGTTGGGACAGTAGGCAAATTGAAGGGAGTCCAAGGTGTCAGGAAGGGTGGAGCAGATGTGGGTTCTGACTAGCTGCCCAAAGCACTTCATGATAACGGAGGTCAGAGGTACAGGACGGTAGTCATTCAGGCAGGTGATGGAAGGTTTCTTCGGTACGGGGACAATGGTGGTCTGTTTGAAGCAGGTGGAGACAATAAGCTAGCATGCTAGCGCACTCTCCATGAGTGTGTGTGTGGTGATGGCTGGTTTAACCTGTGGTGCATTGATTAGCCACCTGCACCACAGGTGTGCAGCCTCCGCTTCAACCAGACACCAAACACACAACACACACACTCCACAGATACATTCATATGACGGTGAAATGTTGTCCAATTTTGCAAGTTCCAATCATTCCTGTTTCTGTTGCAGCTCAACCAATGAAATATATCGAGGAGGGTGGAACTCTCTCCCTGAAGCCCGACGTCTCCACTCTTCAAAAGCCGATCACATTCATCAGGTGGAAAAAGGGCTCAGACTTGGTGGTGGACTGGAACGCACCAGATGACATGGTGTACTTTGGGAGTTATATCAACCGCTCACATTTGAATATTGAGACCCTGCAGCTGGACATCCACCACCTGACCTTAGCTGACAGTGGAGCCTTCTCTGTGGAGACGGACAAGGCCACCGTCGGAGGATATCCAGTCCATGTCATCCGTAAGTGTGTGTGTGTCTGTGTGTGTCTGTCTGTGTGTCTGTATGTTTGTTACCTTGTGTGTGTGTTTGTTACCTTGTGTGTGTGTGTGTGTGTGTGTGTGTGTGTGTGTGTGTGTGTATGTGTGTGTGTTACTTAATACACCACCTCTCCTCTGTGTGTTCTTTCCAACCATCCCAGTCAGTCCTCCGATGCCCCGACTCCGGTTCAAGCCGACCGTGTGTCACCAGGATCAACCCTGTGTTGTGATGTGTGACGTGGAAACACTCCACCTGGGATCCGTCACCTTCTACTGGAGGAGAAACAATGGAGAGTGGAGGCCAGACAACAAGCAGGTGACCCTCAACAGACCTGAAGAGCCTGAGACAATCGCCTGTAAGCTGGCCACGCACCTGGGGGACAGCAAGTCCAGCCTGGCAGAAGATAATCCTCTCTATGTACCACCACCACCACCACGTACGTATTCAAACATGGAGGGAATTATGGGATGAGGGGGTTATGCTGAGTGTGTGTGTCTGGAACCTTCTTTAACACATCCATGTTGTGGAGACCTTAGACAGCCATCTCTTCTTCATACGCCAGCCCACTAATCAGCCTCGTCTTCACGGCTATTTAGACAGCGGTGGAAACAGACAGCAGTGCCTGGAGGAACCTTCTAGTTCCTAGAAGAGTACTTCCTGGGACTAGAAGTTCCGGGTACTTCTGGTGGAAACCTAGCTGTTGTATCTGGCCACTCGGTGGTTATGGGTTGTTGATTTGTTTTTGTTTGTTTCACACGTAACAAGACAAGCTAGGCTTGCATGCTGCCGGTTTCCTAAGGAATATACAAGTATGTATAAATATATAAGGAATATACAAGTATATATAAATATATATGGAATATACAATGTGACACACAGTGGGGTTCAGAGTGTTCACGGGAGTGAAAATAATGAATTCAAGGTCCACACCAACATTCAATAAACTATCAACTGTAACGGAGTGAGAAGTTATGGTTAGTCGCAGTGCCAAGTCCGTGATCCAATAGAGTCGTCATAGTCCAGAAGCAGGGTCTGTCACACCAGGACGAATTCTCAGACAGATCAGGACGAGGCAGGCGGGAGGGTAGTCGGGCAGGCGAGGGTCATACAAGAAGCGGGTTCTCAGATGTTCAAAGGCAAAGGCACACAGCCAACTTTTTCTACTAACACAGAACATAGACAGTGCATTAATATCACCTCCACCTCCAACTCTTCCCACGTCCTCTCCTATTTATGTCCTGAAATCAGGGCGTTGATTGGCTGCCGTGGAGTTCCTCTAACAAGGCGCAGGTTTTTCCAATTCGGATGATTGCCGGTCTAGGCGGCTGTGTCTCAGTGACTCCCTCTATGGGCCAAAGTGAGAATGCCGGGAACGAATAATGCTTCCATAGCTCTCCTCTTATGCTCCTCGGTGGCCGGCTGCGACAACAATATAGTATATATAAATATATAAGGAATATATCAGTATATATAAATATATAAGGAATATATAAGTATCTATAAATATATAAGTAATATACAAGTATATATAAATATAGAAGGGTGTGTGTGTGTGTGTGTGTGTGTCATACTAACACATTTCTACTTCCTCTCCTTGTAGCTCCTCTCTGGATACATTATTTTCTTCACTTCACATTATTTGTTGTTGGTGCTGCTGCTGGTGCTGCTGCTGCTGCTGCTGCTGCTGCTGTTGTTCCTGTTGTTGCTGTATTACTTCTGATCAAGTGCTGTAAGTATCCTTTCATCTCTGTTGTCTCTTTATAGATGTAGATATAGAGAGATATATAGAGGTCAATATAGATGGATATACAGTAGATAGCTTAACATGTGGATATAAAGTGTATGTAAAATTTAAGGAATATACTGTATCAGTATATATAAATATATAAGGAATATACAAGTGTATATAAATATATAAGGAATATCATTACATATAAATATAGAAGGAATATATAAGTATCTATAAATATATAAGGAATATATAAGTATATATAAATACAGTATAAGGAATATATCAGTATATATATATAAATATATAAGGAATATATAAGTATCTAGAAATATAGAAGGAATATATAAATATATAAGGAATATATAAGTATCTATACTATATTAGGAATATGTAGTATATAAGGAATATATAAGTATATATAGATATACAGTATAAGTATATACTGTATAAATATAGAAGGAATTCATAAGCATCTATAAATGTGACACGTGCTGGTAATTTGGGGACGAAGCGGGAAAGTCATTTTTCAGTTTTTTACAGATTATGAAAGTGCATTTTCATAATTGTAAGCTTTCAACTGATGTGTCATACTTTGAAATGTATTTTAAAGTTTGGACACCTGGAATCTACCCTGGAAATCCAGAGTTCTCGCGAGAGCACAATTAGAATTTGCTCAGCGAGTACTCTAGTAACGAGTAACATGCTCATTAGCTATGCCTGTTGTTTCGAACATCAACCAATCACATCGGTGTATCTGATATAGGCGGGCCAACGCGGTTCTGGGGGGGGGGGGGGGGGGGTGCTCCGTTAATTTCGCGGTTCTGATTGGCGGGGGGTGCTCCGTTAATTCACGGTTCTGATGGGGGGGGGGGGGGGGGGTGCTCCATTAATTGGTGGGGACATGTCCCCAGCGTCCCCACTAAATTCTACGCCCATGCTCGGTACCATGCGCAGTTGCTATTAAACATCCATAAACGACAACTCGGTTGCATCTCTTTATTTCAATATTCCTTGGCTAAGAATATTACAAGGTTAACGTTGCGTTGCCAAAGTGGTATCTCCGTGGTATTTCCATTAGGCTACATTTACGTCTGTCAAACTATTCTCCAAAACAAACTCGTTTCCGTCTCTCTGGATACGTCACCCCGTGTATTCTTCTGATTGGTCGTAGTGTTATCCAATTGCGTGCAGTGATATTTTCAAATGCATGCTTGGTGCCGCCTCTCGCGCTGGGCCATTTTCATTGCTCATTACCAGACCTACAGCTTTCTAGCTGTAGGTCTGGATTTCCAGGCTACCTGGAATCCACAAGCAGAGAAAAACCCCTTGAAAGATTGAGAAGCTTTTCACACGTTCACCTTCAGAACAATGGGCGGGAACAACTCGTTAACTCCACCCCTAAGCAGCTGCAGCAGCTACATTAGGCTTTTAAACCTAATGTATTACGCCAAAATGTGTATTAAGATTAAAAAAAAAAAAAGTTGTTCACTTCGAGACTTTCAAGATCTCGAAAAACTGCAGCGAAACAGCGATCCCGCCTTTGTAGTTTTTTTGGGAGGGCGATACCTTTCTACGCGCTGGGAAATGTAGAAGAACTACATTTCCCTGCGGGGGTAGCTGCGGGGAGGCCAGCAGATGTGACGTGTGTGGTGACGAAAGCCAATGAAACCGAATATGCTAATCAAACACTTCACACACCACGCCCCCGAAATGGAGCGCCTAAAACAAGCCGACTTTGCTGACAAATTACGAATATTTACTGATCCTAAACATGTTTATTTAATTGAGTCAGTTGTTCAACACTAACTTTCGTAATATACGTTAAAAAAAAATCTTGTTTTGCCTCTCGCGAAAAACGAGAATCCCGACAGACCCAAATTACCAGCGCGTTTCACAAATATATAAGTAATATACAAGTATATATAAATATAGAAGGGATATATCAGTATATATTGTGGCAGCCGGCCATCGAGGAGCATAAGAGGAGAGCTATGGAAGCATTATTCGTTCCCGGAATTCCCACTTCGGCCCCTAGAGGGAGTCACTGAGACACAGCCGCCTAGACCGGCAATCATCCGTATTGGAACAACCTGTGCCTTGTTAGAGGAACTCGGCGGCAGCCAATCAATGCCCTGTATTCAGCACATAAATAGGAGAGGACCTGGGAAGTCGACGAAGAAGAAGAGATTAATGCGCTGTGTGTGTGCTATGATAAGAAGAAGCAGTTGGCTGTGTGCCTTTGAACGTCTGAGAACCGGTTTCGTGTATGACCCTCGCCTGCCTCGCCCTGATCTGTCTGAGAATTCATCCCGGTGCTAGACCCTGCTTCTGGACTACGATGACTATATTGGATTACGGACTTGGCACCGCTGTTAACCATACACTTCCCCTCCCCATTAAAGTTGATAAAATTTGTATTTCATTGAAACCTGGTGTGGAACTTGAATTTATTATTTTCAGTCTCGTGAACACTCTGAACCCCACTGAGTGTGTCACATTGTGGAGAACGCAGGCAGTGTATTTCTGACTGAAAATAATAATTCACCCACACAAAAAGCCATGGAAACAAAGGATTTGGAGGCACTGCTCGCGCAGATAGTTGCCGACAATCAACAGCAGCAGGCTCACTATGAACAGTACAGTCGATAGTAGTATTTCATTGAAACCTGGTGTGAAACTTTAATTTATTATTTTCAGTCTCGTGAACATGCTATGATGATACTTCATACTAACACATTTCTACTTCCTCTCCTTGTAGTTCCTCTCGGGATACATTATGTTATTCCCTTCACATTATTTGGTGTTGCTGCTGGTGCTGTTGTTCCTGTTGTTGCTGGATTAATTCTGGTCCAGTGCTGTAAGTATCCGTTCATCACTGTTGTCCCTTTATAGATGTAAATATAGAGCGATATATAGAGGTCAATATAGATGAATATAGATAGCTTAACATTACATTTGTAAATATGTTATTTTAATTGTTCTACTGTTTTTCTCTTTTGTTATTATTCTATTGCTATGCAACCTCTGGCACAAGAAGTTTCTTCGAGATTAATAAAGTTTTATCTTATCTTATTAAATTAGTGTGACATTACATTAGTGCCAGAATTACTTTAGTGTTAACATTACATTTGTGTTAATGTAACCAAATATCTATTTGTGCCTCTTAAATATAAATCAATTTAAATGAGGCCAGATGTATGTTGTACTGCAATAGGAAATGTATTCCAGGGCCGGCAGTAGTACGCTACCCAAGTCCAAAAGAAAATCAAATATATGACCTATAAGTTCTGACTTACCAATACAACACCAAAGAATAACACACAATGACAACAATTGAAATATCAAACACATGAAATTATTGTTCAGCATCATTTGGTTTCAGCAGTGAAGTCTATGAACAATTAAACCTCCCAAAAAGCAACGTCTTCATCCTAATACTCCTCAATCCATTCAGACACAGTCCCACTAATCAGTTTAAATGAAGAATATTTTTTTGGATGACCAAAAAAATATTAGAGCTCTATCAGAATTCTTTTTCAAAAAAGTGATCCACGAGCAGATGGCGGTGACGGCTGCCAACTGTACTTTAGTGTGAAAGAGCTCAGATCCAGTCCCATCCACCAGATAGCATAGCCTGGAAATCCAGACCTACATCTAGAAAGCTGTAGGTCTGGTAATGAGCAATGAAAATGGCCCAACTCGAGGGGCGGCACCAAGAACGCGTTTGAAAAATCACTGCACGCAATTGGATAACACTACGACCAATCAGAAGAATACACGGGGTGACGTATCCAGAGCGACGGAAACAAGTTTGTTTTGGAGAATAGTTTGACAGAGAGACGTAAATGTAGCCTAATGGAAATACCACGGAGATACCACTTTGGCAACGCAACGTTAACCTTGTAATATTCTTAGCCAAGGAATATTGAAATAAAGAGATGCAACCGAGTTGTCGTTTATGGATGTTTAATAGCAACTGCGCATGGTACCGAGCATGGGCGTAGAATTTAGTGGGGACGCTGGGGACATGTCCCCACCAATTAACGGAGCACCCCCCATCAGAACCGCAAATTAACGGAGCCCCCCCCCCCCCCCATCAGAACCGCGAATTAACGGAGCACCCCCCCCCCCCATCAGAACCGCAAATTAACAGAGCACCCCCCCCCCCATCAGAACCGCGAATTAACGGAGCACCCCCCCATCAGAACCGCGAATTAACAGAGCACCCCCCCCATCAGAACCGCAAATTAACGGAGCACCCCCCCAAACCACGAATTAACGGAGACTAACATG
>PIJE02003594.1:0-7500 GCA_002895965.2 Coryphaenoides rupestris | reverse complement strand
GGATGTTTGATAGAAACTGTGCATGGTACCGAGCATGGGCGTAGAATTTAGTGGGGACGCTGGGGACATGTCCCCACCAATTAACGGAGCACCCCCCCCCCCATCAGAACCACGAATTAACAGAGCACCCCCCCCACCCCATCAGAACTGCAAATTAACGGAGCACCCCCCCCCCATCAGAACCACGAATTAACAGAGGCACCCCCCCCACCCCATCAGAAACCGCGAATTAACGGAGCACCCCCCCCCCCCATCAGAACCGCAAATTAACAGAGCACCCCCCCCCCCATCAGAACCGTGAATTAACAGAGCACCCCCCCCCCCATCAGAACCGCAAATTAACAGAGCACCCCCCCACCCCATCAGAACCGCGAATTAACGGAGCACCCCCCCCCCCCCCATCAGAACCGCGAATTAACGGAGCACCCCCCCCCATCAGAACCGCAAATTAACGGAGCACTCCCCCCCCCATCAGAACCGCAAATTAACGGAGCACCCCCCCCCATCAGAACCGCAAATTAACGGAGCACCCCCCCGATCAGAACCGCAAATTAACGGAACCCCCCCCCCCATCAGAACCGCGAATTAACGGAGCACCCCCCCCATCAGAACCGCGAATTAACGGAGCACCCCCCCCCCCCCCATCAGAACCGCAAATTAACGGAGCACCCCCCCCCCCCCCCCATCAGAACCGCGAATTAACGGAGCACCCCCCCCGATCAGAACCGCAAATTAACGGAGCACCCCCCCATCAGAACCGCAAATTAACGGAGCACCACCCCCCCCCAGAGACGCTGACTCTGAGCCCCGCGCCTCACGGGAGCGTCATCATTGCGCATCCTTGGCGCAACATCTGTGATGTCCACCAATGTCCTAAACAACAACACGTCCTTGGTACCGAGTATCCGACTGACGTATGTTGGATGGTTCTGAATAGGTTACATTTCATTGAAATGTGTGGCAGTGCCCTTATATTTGTTTAATTTGTTCACAGTCAGAAAGTGAGGAACATCTGATGAAAATTGAAAATAAAACATGTTTTCAAAGTCATTACAACTGTCATGGTTTTATTAAGTACTTGGTATCGGTATTCGGTATCGGCAAGTACCCAAATGTAAGTACTTGTACTTGTACTCGGTCTGAAAAAAAAGTGGTATCGGTGCGTCCCTACTTCATACTAACACATTTCTACTTCCTCTCCTTGTAGCTCCTCTCTGGATAATGACCATAACTGGCTTCATATTAATTGTTGCTGCTGCTGCTGCTGGTGTTGCTGCTGGTGCTGCTGCTGGTGTTGCTGGTGCTATTGCTGGTGCTGCTGTTGGTGTTGCTGGTGCTGCTGCTGGTGCTGCTGCTGGTGCTGCTGGTGCTATTGCTGGTGCTGCTGTTGGTGTTGCTGGTGCTGCTGCTGGTGCTGCTGTTGTTGCTGCTGCTGCTGCATTCCTTCTGGACGAGTGCTGTAAGTATCCGTTCATCTCTATTGTCACTTTATAGATGTAGATATAGAGAGATATATAGAGATCAATATTTAGAGATAGATGGATATAGATTAGACATTACATTAGTGTAACATTACATTAGTGTGACATTACATTAGTGTAACATTACATTATTGTTAACATTACATTAGTGTAACATTACATTAGTGTTAACATTACATTAGTGTTCACATTACATTAGTGTGACATTACATTAGTGTAACATTACATTAGTGTTAACATTACATTAGTGTTACATTACATTAGTGTTAACATTACATTAGTGTGACATTACATTAGTGTTACATTACATTAGTGTCACATTACATTAGTGTTAACATTACATTAGTGTTAACATTACATTAGTGTATCATTAGTGTTAACATAACATGAGTGTAACATTAGTGTTAACATAACATGAGTGTAACATTACATTATTGTTAACATTCAATTAGTGTAACATTACATGAGTGTAACATTACATGAGTGTAAAATTTGTGTTAACATAACATGAGTGTAACGTTACATTATTGTTAACATTCAATTCATGTTCACATTACATTAGTGTAACATGACATTAATGTTAATCATGTCACCTCTGATCAGGTCCAAACCATCCAGTCTCCAGGAAAATCAAACATCTGTCATGTGAGTAGTTGTTTATATTTCTTACTCTGCCAAATGTATACTTATATATACTTATACTATAATGTATACTTGTATATACTATAATATATACTTGTATATACTATAATGTATCCTTGGATATACTATAATGTTTCCTTGGATATACTATAATGTATACTTGTATATACTATAATATATACTTGTATATACTATAATGTATCCTTGGATATACTATAATGTATCCTTGGATATACTATAATTTATACTTGTACATACTATAATGGATACTTGTACACACTATAATGTATACTTGTATATACTATAATGTATACTTGTACATACTATAATGTATACTTGTATATGCTAGAATGTATATTTGTATATACTATAATGTATCATTGTATATACTATAATGTATACTTGTATACACTATAATATATACTTGTATATACTACAATGTATCCTCGGATATACTATAATGTATACTTGTACATACTATAATGTATACTTGTATATGCTAGAATGTATATTTGTATATACTATAATGTATCCTTGGATATACTATAATGTATACTTGTACATACTATAATGTATACTTGTATATGCTAGAATGTATATTTGTATATACTATAATGTATCATTATATATACTATAATGTATCCTTGTATATACTATAATGTATACTTGTATATACTATAATGTATACTTGTATATAGTATAATGTATACTTGTATCTACTATAATGTATACTTGTATATACTATAATGTATACTTGTATATGCTATAATGTATACTTGTATATACTATAATGTATACTTGTATATACGATAATGTATCCTTGTATATACTATAATGTATCATTGTATATACTATAATGTATATATGTATATATTATAATGTATACTTGTATATAGTATAATGTACACTTGTATATACTATAATGTATCCTTATATATACTATAATGTATACTTGTGTGTGTGGTGTTGATGCTATGATGATACTTCATACTAACACATTTCTACTTCCTCTACTTGTAGCTCCTCTCTGGATCATTATCATAATTGGCTACATATTAATTGTTGCTGGTGTTGCTGGTGTTGCTGCTGCTGCTGCTGCTGGTGTTGCTGCTGCTGCTGCTGGTGGTGTTGCTGCTGCTGCTGCTGGTGGTTTTGCTGCTGCTGCTGCTGCTGCTGCTGCCGGTGTTGCTGCTGCTCGCTGCTGTTGCTGCTGCTCTTGTTGCTGCTGCTGTTGCTGCTGGTGTTACTGCTGCTGTTGCTGCTCATGCTGCTGCTGGTGCTGCTGGTGCTGCTGTTCCTGTTGTTAATGGATTCATTCTGATCAAGTACTGTAAGTATCCGTTCATCCTCTGGTGTCTCTTTATAGATGTAGATATAGATAGATATATAGAGGTCAATATTTAAAGATAGATGAATATAGATTAGACATTAGATTAGTGTTCACATTAAATTAGTGTTCACATTACATTAGTGTTAACATTACATTCGTGTTAATATACAGCAGTTGCCTTTCATAATAGCTGGGAATAAGAGCAGACTTCTAACCATACTGATTGACTTCCCCCAGCAGGTGCAGCGCTGCCCCCAGCAGAAGGTAAGTCTCATGTTTAAGTTATGAAGTTAGTTTCATCATCCCAAGAACCAAAATGACGATGGTGCCGGGTCCATATGCCTAGGTTGTTTAAAATAAATAAATGATCTAAATAGAATCGAACAAATTAATTTGCGACATCTTGTTGGTCCCTTACGCGCTGGACAGTGTAAATGAGTTCTCTAAACTTGTTAGTGTAAATGAGTTCTCTAAACTTGTTAGTGTAAATGAGTTCTCTAAACTTGTTAGTGTAAATGATCTCTCTAAACTTGTTAGTGTAAATGAGTTCTCTAAACTTGTTAGTGTAAATGAGTTCTCTAAACTTGTTAGTGTAAATGATCTCTCTAAACTTGTTAGTGTAAATGAGTTCTCTAAACTTGTTAGTGTAAATTAGTTCTCTAAACTTGTCAGTGTAAATGAGTTCTCTAAACTTGTTAGTGTAAATGATCTCTCTAAACTTGTTAGTGTAAATGATCTCTCTAAACTTGTTAGTGTAAATGATCTCTCTAAACTTGTTAGTGTAAATGATCTCTCTAAACTTGTTAGTGTAAATGAGTTCTCTAAACTTGTTAGTGTAAATGATCTCTCTAAACTTGTCAGTGTAAATGAGTTCTCTAAACTTGTTCGTGTAAATTAGTTCTCTAAACTTGTTAGTGTAAATTATCTCTCTAAACTTCTTTGTGTAAATGATCTCTCTAAACTTGTTAGTGTAAATTAGTTCTCTAAACTTGTCAGTGTAAATGAGTTCTCTAAACTTGTTAGTGTAAATGATCTCTCTAAACTTGTTAGTGTAAATGAGTTCTCTAAACTTGTTAGTGTAAATGATCTCTCTAAACTTGTTAGTGTGAATGAGCTCTCTAAACTTGTTAGTGTAAATGATCTCTCTAAACTTGTTAGTGTAAATGAGTTCTCTAAACTTGTTAGTGTAAATGAGTTCTCTAAAACTGCTTTGTGTAAATGAATCTCTCTAAAACTTGTTAGTGTAAATGATCTCTCTAAACTTGTTAGTGTAAATGATCTCTCTAAACTTGTTAGTGTAAATTAGTTCTCTAAACTTGTTAGTGTAAATGATCTCTCTAACTTGTTTAGTGTGAATGAGCTTCTAAACTTGTTAGTGTAAATGATCTCTCTAAACTTGTTAGTGTAAATGAGTTCTCTAAAACTTGTTAGTGTAAATGAAGTTCTCTAAACTTCTTTGTGTAAATGAATCTCTCTAAACTTGTTAGTGTAAATTAGTTCTCTAAACTTGTCAGTGTAAATGAGTTCTCTAAACTTGTTAGTGTAAATGATCCTCTCCTAAACTTGTTAGTGTAAATGAGTTCTCTAACATTGTTAGTGTAAATGAGTTCTCTAAACTTGTTAGTGTAAATGATCTCTCTAAAAACTTGTTAGTGTAAAATGATTTCTCTAACTTGTTAGTGTAATGAGTTCTCTAAACTTATTAGTGTAAATGAGTTCTCTAAACTTGTTAGTGTAAATGATCTCTCTAAACTTGTGAGTGTAAAATGAATGTCTCTAACCTTGTTAGTGTAAATGATTCTCTCTAAACTTGTTAGTGTAAATGAGTTCTCTAAACTTGTTAGTGTAAATGATCTCTCTAAACTTGTTAGTGTAAATGAGTTCTCTAAACTTGTTAGTGTAAATGAGCTCTCTAAACTTGTTATGTAAATGAGTTCCCTAAACTTGTTAGTGTAAATGAGCTCTCTAAACTTGTTAGTGTAAATGAGTTCTCTAAACTTGTTAGTGTAAATGAGTTCTCTAACTTGTTAGTGTAAATGAGTTCTCTAAACTTGTTAGTGTAAATTAGTTCTCTAAACTTGTCAGTGTAAATGAGTTCTCTAAACTTGTTAGTGTAAATGATCTCTCTAAACTTGTTAGTGTAAATGATCTCTCTAAACTTGTTAGTGTAAATGATCTCTCTAAACTTGTTAGTGTAAATGAGTTCTCTAAACTTGTTAGTGTAAATGATCTCTCTAAACTTGTTAGTGTAAATGAGTTCTCTAAACTTGTTAGTGTAAATGAGTTCTCTAAACTTGTTAGTGTAAATGAGTTCTCTAAACTTGTTAGTGTAAATGAGTTCTCTAAACTTGTTAGTGTAAATGAGTTCTCTAAACTTGTTAGTGTAAATGAGTTCTCTAAACTTGTTAGTGTAAATGAGTTCTCTAAACTTGTTAGTGTAAATGATCTCTCTAAACTTGTTAGTGTAAATGAGTTCTCTAAACTTGTTAGTGTAAATGATCTCTCTAAACTTGTTAGTGTAAATGAGTTCTCTAAACTTGTTAGTGTAAATGATCTCTCTAAACTTGTTAGTGTAAATGATCTCTCTAAACTTGTTAGTGTAAATGATCTCTCTAAACTTGTTAGTGTAAATGAGTTCTCTAAACTTGTTAGTGTAAATGAGTTCTCTAAACTTGTTAGTGTAAATGATGTCTCTAAACTTGTTAGTGTAAATGATGTCTCTAAACTTGTTAGTGTAAATGATCTCTCTAAACTTGTTAGTGTAAATGATCTCTCTAAACTTGTTAGTGTAAATGAGTTCTAACACATTTCTACTTCCTCTCCTTGTAGCTCCTCTCTGGATAATGACCATAACTGGCTTCATATTAATTGTTGCTGCTGGTGTTGCTGCTGGTGCTGCTGGTGGTGTTGCTGCTGGTGCTGCTGCTGCTGGTGGTGCTGCTGTTGTTGTTGCTGCTGCTGCTGCATTACTTCTGATCAAGTACTGTAAGTATCCGTTCATCTCTGGTGTCTCTTTATAGATGTAGATATAGAGAGATATATAGAGATCAATATTTAGAGATAGATGGATATAGATTAGACATTACATTAGTGTAACATTACATTAGTGTAACATTACATTAGTGTTAACATTACATTAGTGTTAACATTATATTAATGTTAACATTACATTAGTGTAACATTACATTATTGTTAATATTACATTAGTATAACTAATGTATAAAATATTACATTAGTATAATATAATATTTATACATTAGTATAAATATTACATTAGTATTACATTAGTATCAGGTCCAAACCATCCAGTCTCCAGGAAACTCAAACATCTATTATGTGAGTAGTTGTTTATATTTCTTAATTTGCCAAATGTATACTTATATATACTATAATGTATACTTGTATATACTATAATATCTCCAAGTATACATTATAGTACATGCTTGTATATACTATAATATCTCCAAGTATACATTATAGTACATGCTTGTATATACTATAATATCTCCAAGTATACATTATAGTACATGCTTGTATATAATATAATATCTACAAGTATACATTATAGTATACACAAGTATACATTATAGTATATACTTGTATATAATATAATGTATACTTGTATACACTTTAATGTACACTTGTATATACTATAATGTATACTTGTGTATATACTACAATGTATCCTTGGATATACTATAATGTATACTTATATACACTATAATGTATATCCTAGAATATATACTTGTATATGCTAGAATGTATACTTGTATATACTAGAATGTATACTTGTATATTCTAGAGTGTATACTTGTATATAGTATAAGTGATGCTATGATGATACTTCAGACTAACACATTTCTACTTCCTCTCCTTGTAGCTTCTCCCTGGATAATTGTCTGCATATTAATTGTTGCTGGTGCTGCTGCTGGTCTTGTTGCTGCTGCTCCTGCTGGTGTTGCTGGTGTTGCTGCTGCTGCTGCTACTGCTGCTGGTGTTGCTGCTTTTGCTGCTGCTGCTGCTGCTGCTGCTGCTGCTGCTGCTGCT
>PIJE02003593.1:18904-37112 GCA_002895965.2 Coryphaenoides rupestris | reverse complement strand
GATGAACGGCCTGCCCGATCTGAACCAGAGTGGTGTTTTGTTATTGGACTTCTGTGCTAGTCATGGACTGGCCATAACAAACACCATGTTCGAACATAGGGTGGTTCACAAGTGTACCTGGTACCGGACCACCTTAGGCCAAAGGTCGCTGATCGACTTTGTAATCGTATCAGCAGATCTGCGGCCGCATGTTTTGGACACTCGGGTGAAGAGAGGAGCAGAGCTGTCAACTGATCACCACCTGGTGGTGGAGTTTGGGATTCAGATGCCGCGGGAGGCTGCCAGACAGACCTGAGTAAACCCCAAACGTGTAGTGAGGGTGGAACTGGGAACGTCTTGGTGGAAGCACCCCTGTCCGGTAGGGGTTCTTTAACTCCCCACCTCCGGTAAGAACTTCTCGTCGCATCCAGGGGGAGGTTGGGGACATGGAACATGACGTGGGCCATGTTCAGAGCCTCCATTGTTAGAGGCTTGCAGCTCGGAGCTGTGGTCAAAAGGCTGTCGGTGCCTGTCATGGCGGCAACCCAAGAACCCGTTGGTGGGACACCAGCGGTGAAGGAAGCCGTCAGGCTGAAGAAGGAGGGCCTTTCGGGCCTGGTTGGCCCAGGGGTCTCCTGAAAACAGCAGACAGGTACCGGGGCCAAAGGACCGCAGCTTCAGCGGTTGCTGAAGCAAAAACCTGGGTTGTGGGAGGAGTTCGGGGGAGGCCATGGAGCAGGACTTTCGGTTGGCCTCAAGGAGGTTCTGGCAAACTGTCCGGCGACTCAGGAAGGGAAAGCAGGGCTTGGCTCAGGCTGTGCTCAGTCGGGGAGGAGAACTGCTGACCCAGACTGAGGATATTGTCGGGGCGGTGGAAAGAACACTTTGAGGAGCTCCTGAACCCGGACCAGTACGTCCTCTGGGGAAGAGGCAGGAGTCTGAAGACTCGGGGGAAGTCTCACCCATATCCTTGGTAGAGGTCGCTGAAGTAGTCAAAAAGCTCTTCAGTGGGCAAGGCGCCAGGTGTGGATGAGATTCGCCCTGAGATTGCTGAAGGCTCTGGACATTGTCGGGCTGTCGTGGCTGACACGGCCTAGTCAATTGTAGCGTGGAGGTCGGGGACAGTACCTGTGGAGTGGCAGGACCGGGGTGGTGGTCCCCATTTTCAAGAAAGGGGACCGGAGGGTGTGCTCCAACTATCGGGGTATCACACTGCTCAGCCTCCCCGGGAAAGTTTATTCCAGGGGTGCTGGAAAGGAGGGCTCCGGCCGATTGTCGAACCTCAGCTCCAGGAGGAACAATGCGGATTCCGTCCTGGCCGTGGAACAGTGGACCAGCTCTTTACCCTCGCAGGGTTGTTGGGGGGCGCATGGGAGTTTGCCCATCCAGTCTACATGTGCTTTGTGGACTTGGAGAAGGCCTATGACCGTGTCCCCCGGGGAATCATGTGGGGGGTACTACGGGAGTATGGGGTACCGGGGCCGTTGGTACGTGCCATTCCGGTCCCTGTACGAAACAAAGTGCGAGCTGCGTCCGTATTCTCGGCACAAAGTCAAGCATGTTCTCAGTGGGTGTTGGACTCCGCCAAGGTTGCCCCTTGTCCACCGGTTCTGTTCGTGATCTTCATGGACAGAATCTCAAGGCGCAGCCGAGGTGAGGAGAGTGTCCGGTTTGGTGACCTCAGAATTGCATCTCTGCTCTTTGCAGATGATGTGGTTCTGTTGGCTACATCAGACCGTGACCTCCAGCATGCACTGGGGCGGTTTGCAGCCGAGTGTGAAGCGTCGGGATGAGAGTCAGCACCTCCAAGTCTGAGGCCATGGTTCTCTGCCGGAAAACGGTGGAGTGTTTCCCTCCGGGTTGGGAGTGAGTTGCTGCCCCAAGCGAAGGAGTTTCAAGTATCTCGGGGTCTTGTTCACGAGTGAGGGCAAAATGGAGCGGGAGATGGACAGACGGATTGGTGCAGCGTCTGCAGTGATGCGGGCGCTGTACCGTCCGTTGTGGTGAAGAGGGAGCTGAGCCGGAAGGCGAAGCTTTCGATTTACTGGTCCATCTACGTTCCAACCCTCACCTATGGTCACGAGCTTTGGGTAGTGACCGAAAGAATGAGAACGCGGATACAAGCGGCCGAAATGAGTTTCCTCCGCAGGGTGGCTGGGCTCAGCCTTAGAGATAGGTTGAGGAGCTCAGACATCCGGAGGGAGCTCGGAGTAGAGCCGCTGCTCCTCCGCATCGAAAGGAGTCAGCTGAGGTGGTTTGGGCATCTGATTAGGATGCCCCCCGGGCGCCTCCCTTTGGAGGTTTTCCGGGCACGTCCAACTGGGAGGAGACCCCGGGGCAGACCCAGAACCCGCTGGAGAGATTATATATCTCGTCTGGCCTGGGAACGCCTCGGGATCCCCCAGGAGGAACTAGAGAGCGTGGCTGGGGAGAAGGAAGCCTGGATGGCCCTGCTTAGCCGGCTGCCACCGCGACCCGGCCCCGGATAAGCGGACGCAAATGGATGGATGGATGGATGGATAGTCCAGGTTTCTACTAAACCATCGGTTAAAAAATCGTATGCTGTGATAAACAGAGCACACTTTTGTGTCACGTCTTGTGTTCCAAACACTCAGTAACACATGTCTCAGCTAAGATTTCAGAAATGTTAGTAATTAAATTAAAGATCTTCACCAGTTCTTTCGGATCCTCGCCGTCATCCCGGGGGTCCTCAGGACACGGAGGTTCCTCCTCTCCACTCGATTGGCGAGGAGGTGTTGAGGCCCGAAGGGATGATCAGTCAACCAGATGGTGTCCTGAGGCCCGCACGGTCCGACGAGAGGATCCCACTTCTGACACCAAGTTTGTGGTGGAAATCTGTTAACTAATAAAAACAACTCTGTCACCAGTGGATTTTAGACCAGTATAGTAGACAACATTTATTAAGTATCGATACATATAATCAGCGCTGATGGGTCGTTCTCAGTCAGACACACTAACAGTGGGGTCTGAGAGCGAAGGAGCCAAAGACACAAAGGAGTTCACATGCTTTATAGTCATTTTCCCAACATGGCAGGCTGCGACAGATGATCTACAAGGCCAAACGGGAAAGCTCTCTCCCTCTCTCTCCCCCTTTCTCGGACCGTTCCGGTCCACAACATAAATTCGGTGTTATCTTATCATGCGAGGGGGCCTTGAGACTTCTGAGTTTCCTACGTTATCTAGATCGAATCAATTAGAAAAGACATTGATGCGTCTCTTACCACTCATCCTGAACATTCGTCAGGTGCAACGCCACGTATTCAGCAGTTTAGCACAATCTCGTTGGATGAGGTTGACAAGCTAACACAGGCATCTAAACAGACTACCTGTTTGCTCGACCCCGTCCCTACCAAGGTTCTTAAATAACTTTTCCCATCGGTTGGAACGGCTATGCTCAACATCATGAACCTGTCATTGTCGACAGGCTCAGTTCCCTCCAGCTTTAAGTGTGCTGTGGTAAAAACTCAAGAAGTGTCATAAGGGCATCCTGAAACTTTGTGTTTAGTCATTATTTATTCTATGCTTTGCCATTCTTCCGCTCATTGTCCTGTCATTTCAGATCCTGCCACTCCCACCTGCCCACAGTATCCTGAGCCCATCCCATCACCTGACTCTGCCCCGCCCAGTTAATCACCTTACTCCTACCATCATCTGAGTCTGCTCTACTCACCTGTTTCCAATTCCCTCATTAGAACAGTATTTAACACCTGCCTTATCCCCTTTGTCTTTGTCAGATTGTTTTTGCAGCGGAGCTTAGTGTACCTGTCACTCTACTTTTCTGACTTGATATCTGCTAGTATTATTCTCGACTCTGATTCTTGCCTGATCCCTGCCTGTTTTGACGCCTGATTATCGGATACCCTGTTTGTGACCTTTGCCTGTTGGACTACCGAGTTTGGATTAAACCCTTTGTGGACTTTGATTGCATATAGTAGTGCTGTGTCGTGCTTTTGGGTTCTACCTGTTCTGGTACCGTTACAGAACAATCTGAACCAGAAATGAACCCAGCCGACAGTGAGACTTTTAGAAGGGAGGTTCTGGCGCAGGGCTAACGCTCTGTTCCAGACACAACAACAACAACTCACCGCTATTGCGGGAACCCTCCAGGAATCCTCCGCTCGCCAAGACCGGAATATGGAGATTCTTCATGACCGGATGCAAGGGCTTGCTCAGTCTGGTCAAGTACCAGCTGATGCGTCTACCAGCAGTACCCCGGTCCGTGTCACCTCCGGTCCGGAGCCTCGTCTTAACGCCCCCGAACGCTTCTCTGGAGCTCCAGGTACTTGCCGATCGTTCCTCACGCTGTGCTCATTGACTTTCGAACTACAGCCTCTCTCGTATCCCACCGAGAGGTCTCGAGTGGCCTTCATGCTCACGCAACTCACCGGCCGAGCCCGGGACTGGGGAACGGCCGAGTGGGAGAGACAGTCGGTCATCTGCTCTTCAGTGACTGCCTTTTCTGACGGTCTCCGGAAGGTTTTTGATCACGTTACCCCGGGCCGTGAGGCTGCCCGTGGGCTATTGAATGGAATTCCTCCTCGCTGGTTGACGCCTTCTACCACGGACTTTCTGACGTCATCAAGGATGAATTGGCTCCCCCGTCTGATTTGGACACGCTCATTGCCACGGCGATCCGTATAGACGGACGTCTCCTGGAGCGTAGACGTGAGAGAGTGCAGACCACAACTTCCTGCAGTTTTCCGCGATCTCCAGCATCGCCCCCTTCCCCTCCGTCGGTACATCCCTTGAGCGCCCCTAGTGACTCAGATGAGCTAATGCAACTTGGCAGAACCAAATTGTCCTCGGATGAACGTCAACGCCGCCGGAGGGAGAACTGCTGTCTGTACTGTGGCCAGGGAGGTCATTATGTGGCAGACTGTCCAGTAAAAGGGAGTCTGAGGGGGGCTGGTGAGCCGTGCGATTTACTCCAAGAAACCCTCTCGTCCTCTGTTACATGCCCAGCTGGGATTGAATGGTTCATACCAGACGGTGCCAGGTCTTATCTGACTCTGGAGCTGATGCTAACTTTTTAGACTCCTTCCTGTCGGTGCAGTTAGGGATTCCCCGTGAACCTCTGGCAGAACCCATCGACGCCAGGGGCTCTCGATGGTCATCTTCTGCTCCGTTACTCATAAGACTGTCCCAGTTCACCTAGGCATATCAGGTAATCATCACGAAACCCTTACCTTTCACCTCATACACTCTCCTCAACAACCAGTAATATTGGGGTCTTCCCTGGCTTCAGACACACAATCCTCACATTGATTGGGAGGCGGGTGTGATTTTTACAATGGAGCCAGTATTGCAATAATGTGTGCCTCAGATGTGCTCTGTTTTCTGTTCCTAGTTCTCCTCCTCCCGCAGGGCCCTGATCTCTCTGGGGTGCCTCCTGTATATCTGCCCCTTAAGGAGGTGTTCAATAAGACCCGGGCTACCTCTCTTCCCCCCTCGCCGACACCTATGATTGTAGCATTGAGCTCCTTCCTGTTCCATGCCCCCTAAGGGTCGACTATATTCGCTGTCCATCCCTGAGACCAGGACCATGGAGACCTACATTCAGGAGTCGTTGGCAGCAGGTATTATTCGACCTTCGTCCTCTCCAGCCGGAGCAGGATTTTTTTTGTGGGAAAGAAGGACAAATCACTGCGACCCTGTATCGACTATCGTGGCCTGAACGATATCACCGCGAAAGAACAGATACCCCCTTCCACTTATATCATCTGCTTTTGAACTCTTGCAGGGGCAACAGTGTTCACCAAGTTGGACCTCCGGAATGCCTATCACCTGGTCCGCATCAAAGAGGGAGATGAATGGAAGACTGCGTTCAACACTCCCAGGGGACATTATGAATACCTGGTCATGCCCTTTGGTCTTACCAATGCTCCTGCAGTCTTCCAGGCCATGGGTTAATGATGTTCTCAGAGATTTTATTAATGTATTTGTGTTTGTATACCTGGACGACATACTTATCTTCTCCAGATCTGAACAGACCATGAATGTCATGTCAAGTGTGTTCTCCAGAGGCTTCTGGAGAACAAGCTGTTCGTCAAAGCGGAGAAGTGTGAGTTCCATGTCCCCAGGGTCGCCTTTTTGGGGTTTATTGTCTCCGAAGGGGAGATGCAGATGGACCCAGCAAGGTGCAGGCGGTCGTCGACTGGCCAGCCCCGACCTCCAGGAAGAAACTGCAGCAGTTCTTGGGGTTCGCCAACTTCTACAGGAAGTTCATTCGGAAACTACAGCATAGTGGCAGCCCCTCTCACTGCGTTGACCTCTCCGAAGTCTCCTTTCTTCTGGTCGCCCGTGGCGGACAAGGCCTTTGGTGAGTTAAAGAGACGTTTCACCTCTTCAACCTATTCTCAATCTGCCTGATCCCTCCTGCCAGTTTGTAGTGGAGGTGGATGCCTCTGACTCTGGGGTGGGGGCTGTAATCTCTCAGAGGTCTGGGGTCGACCACAAGCTTCATCCCTGTGCTTTTTTCTCTTGCAAGTTATCCTCTGCAGAGTGCAACTATGACATTGGGAACCGGGAGCTGTTGGCTGTCAAGTTGGCGTTGGAGGAGTGGAGGCATTGGTTGGAGGGGGCGGAGCTACCTTTCATCGTCTGGACGGACCACAAGAATCTCGAGTACATCCGGTCAGCCAAGCGGCTGAGTCCCAGACAGGCCAGGTGGGCATTATTTTTTAATCGGTTTGACTTTGCTCTTTCATATCGCCGGATCAAAGAACACTAAACCAGACGCCCTGTCCCGCATTCACCAAGTTGAGTGTCTTTCCCAGTCGGAGGAGATTCTGCCCCGGTCCTGCATTATTGGGATGGTGGCATGGGAGGTGGAGCAGAGGGTAAGGGATTCTCTCACCAACCACCCATCGCCCAGTGCTTGTCCTAGTAACCGCCTTTTTGTTCCAGCCGATGTACGCTCTCAGGTGTTGCAGTGGGGACACTCCTCCCAGTTAGCGTGTCATCCCGGGGGTACCAGAACCCTTTACCTTCTCCGACAACGCTTCTGGTGGGACACTATGGATCGGGATACTCGGGAGTTTGTAGCTGCGTGTCCTGTATGCTCACAGAACAAGAACTCCCATCAGGCTCCAGCTGGCCTTCTTCAGCCTCTTCCTGTTCCTCATCGCCCTTGGTCCCATGTCTCATTGGATTTTGTCACCGGACTCCCCCCATCGGAGGGTAACACTACCATTCTGACTGTGGTAGATAGATTTAAGACTGCTAGATAGATCTAAGACTGCTCATTTTATTCCTTTGCCTAAATTGGCCACTGCCAAAGAGACAGCTGAAGTGGTGTTGAATCAAGTATTTAGGTTGCACGGCCTTCCTAGAGACATCGTCTCTGACAGGGGGCCGCAATTCACCTCTTGTTTTTGGACTGAGTTTTGCAGACTGCCGGGGGCCACAGTCAGCCTCTCTTCAGGTTTCCATCCCCAATCCAATGGTCAGACGGAGAGGATGAACCAGGAGATGGAGACTGCATTGCGATGTATGGTGTCACGTAACCCCTCCTACTGGTCCAAACTACTGCTGTGGATTGAGTATGCTCATAACACCCTGCCCAGCTCTGCTACTGGCTTATCTCCATTCCTGTGTTCCCAGGGTTATCAGCCTCCCCTGTTTCCGGAGCAGGAACGTGAGGCCAGCGTCCCTTCCGTACAAGCCTTCATCAATCGGTGTCGACGCACCTGGCGGCTGGCCCATGCTACTCTGCTCCGCACCTCTGACCGCTATCGGAGGTCAGCTAACCGTCGCCGCACGCCAGCCCCCGCCTACACTCTGGGACAGAAGGTCTGGCTTTCGACAAGGGACTTACCCCTCCGGGTTGAGTCCAGGAAGCTGGCCCCATGCTTCATAGGCCCATTCCCCATATCCAAGATCATCAACCCAGCAGCTGTTCGCCTACGCCTACCCCGGTCTCTCCGTATCCACTCCACCTTCCATGTGTCCCGGGTCAAGCCACTTAAGGAGAGCCCCCCTCCAGACCCCCACCGGCCGTCCGGATCATCGATGGGTCCTCTGCTTACACAGTCAGTCGCCTGCTGAGTTCTCGGCGCAGAGGAAGGGGTTTCCAGTACTTGGTGGACTGGGAGGGATATGGTCCTGAGGAGAGATTGTGGGTCCCTGCACGAGCCATCCTGGACCCGTCCCTCATCCGAGATTTTCACCAGGATCACCCGGACCAGCCTGGTGGAACGTCCCTAGAGGGGGGGGTTCTGTCATAAGGGCATCCTGAAACTTTGTGTTTCGTCATTATTTATTCTATGCTTTGCCATTCTTCCGCTCATTGTCCTGTCATTTCAGATCCTGCCACTCCCACCTGCCCACAGTATCCTGAGCCCATCCCATCACCTGACTCTGCCCCGCCCAGTTAATCACCTTACTCCTACCATCACCTGAGTCTGCTCTACTCACCTGTTTCCCATTCCCTCATTAGAATAGTATTTAACACCTGCCTTATCCCCTTTGTCTTTGTCAGATTGTTTTTGCAGCGGAGCTTAGTGTACCTGTCACTCTACTTTTCTGACTCGATATCTGCTAGTATTATTCTCGACTCTGATTCTTGCCTGATCCCTGCCTGTTTTGACGCCTGATTATCGGATACCCTGTTTTGTGACCTTTGTCTGTTGGACTACCGAGTTTGGATTAAACCCTTTGTGGACTTTGATTGCATATAGTAGTGCTGTGTCGTGCTTTTGGGTTCTACCTGTTCTGGTACCGTTACAAGAAGCCTGGCCTCGACCCCGAAGCTCTTAGCAGCTATCGGCCCATCGCTAACCTTCCTTTCCTCTCTAAAGTACTGGAAAGAATTGTAGCAAGCCAAATCATCAATCACCTGACGGCAAACAACGTATTTGAACCATTTCAGTCTGGTTTCAGGAGCCTACACTCCACTGAAACCGCTGTGACCAGAGTGGTAAACGATCTCCTTCTTAGCATGGACAGAAATGCAAGCTCCCTGACCTCAGCGCCGCTTTTGACACAATTGACCATACCATCCTCCTTGAGCGTCTCAAACATTATGTCGGCATTAAAGGCACTGCTCTTCACGAGTTTAGATCCTACCTCTCAGACAGAACACAATTTTTTGTCTGCAAAGATTCAAAATCGAAGCATTGCAACCTAAGCTTTGGTGTTCCCCAAGGGTCGGTCCTTGGTCCACTGCTCTTTGCAATCTACATGCTTGGCGATATTATTCGCAGCTATGGTATTAGCTTTCACTGCTATGCGGACGACACCCAAATCTACATTCCCATTGGATCAAAAGACTCCCCCCAGATCCAACAGATCCAAAAGGTTGAATCCTGCCTGGCTGCAATTAAAAGATGGATGTCCCAAAATTACTTGCAGCTAAATACGGGGAAAACTGAGATGATTGTCATCGGCCCGAAGCATAATCAATCACAACTTGATAATGTCACACTCTGCCTTGAGGGATCCACTATTGTCCAAAGCTCCTACGTCAAGAATCTTTTATCTCAGAAATATTGCTATCCACTGCGGACGCAGAGACACTCATCCATGCATTTATATCATCCAGACTGGATTACTGTAATGCACTGTTCTCTGGCTTACCGAGCTCTACTACAAAAAGCCTCCAGCTTGTACAGAACGCTGCCGCTAGACTTCTAACGAGAACTAGGAAGTTTGACCACATTACTCCTATTCTCACTTCCCTCCACTGGCTCCCAATAAATGCCAGATCAGATTTTAAGGTGCTACTTCTTACCTACAAGATCCTGCATGGGTCCGCACCATAGTACCTGAAGGACCTTATTGTTCCCTATTGTCCTTCTCGGCCGCTCCGGTCTTCAGGGGCTGGCCTTCTATCAATTCCAAAAGTGAATAAAAAATCAGCAGGAAACAGGGCGTTCTCTTATCGAGCACCCTATCTGTGGAACAGTCTGCCACCTGTAATCAAGGAGGCTGACTCTGCTGATATATTTAAGGCTAGACTTAAAACCCACCTATTTACCCTCGCCTTTGGCTGCTGGGAGTGCCCCTCAGCTCTAATTAGAGCTAAATCAACACTGTTAGCACTAGCCTACCCTAGCTGCCGATGGGTACGAGGTTTGAGGTTACTTGTATGTTCCCTATTTACTGTGCTCCATCTAAACATCATGTTGTTTCCATTATCTAGGGTGCTGCTGTGATCATGACTGGACACCTGGCCACCCCACCTGACGGCTACCTGCTTGCTCTCCAGCCAGCACCCCATCATAATATTACTATTTCATTCACTATTTGCATTTTGTCGTTTATAATTTGTTTTGTTACCCCTGTTTTTAATGCCCGTGTGACACCCATTGCACTCCCATCCCTGGAAGGAGGGATCCCCCACTCAGAGTTCATTCTCAAGATTTCTTCCTTGTTAATTAAGGGAGTCGTTTCTTGCCCTTAGGGGGGCTAGGGCTAGGGGGGTGTCACAAAATCACTTTTGGCCCATAATAACCTGGCCTATAAAGCCCTTTGAGACTGTCTTGTGATTAAGGGCTATACAAATAAAATTTAATTGAATTTAAATCTAGGTGGACAGAGCCCTCTCTACAGACCAACGTATGTGCAACACTTTGGAGCATTAGTTCTGTTAAGGGTTCATGGCAACCATAAACCATACAGCAGTTCACTTAGAGTTTGTGGCGAGACATTAACCATTCGGAATGTGTCCTTGAGAGGAGATGGTTTGTAGTGAAGAGAAACATATATGCATTCATAATACGTGACTATACTTAATGTAATTTTCCATTACAGCACGCAGATCTTGCCACATTCGCAGGCATCTCGTGTGTGTTTTATTTCTTCATTCCAACGCCCCGGCCTGTGAAACGATGTAGGACATGCCGACGTTGGGCATCGTTGATTTTGTGTGTGGTAATGTGTGGTGGTGTGTGTGTGTGCCACCGTGGTGTGTGTACTTGAGGGGGCTCCGCAGAGGGAGGACGTCTCCATTACCTGCTCAGCAGAGGAGGAGGTGCAAATTAGGGTTAATCCACAGCTGGCTTGGTGGTCTGATATCAGGGAGCAGGCTGGGGGCTGCGGGAGCTGGGGGCTGGGGGCTGGGTGGAGGCCAGGCTGGCTGCGGAGGTCTCAGCTGAGTGTAAAAGCTCTTCCACATGCCGCTGCCTCTGGAGCCCCCGGGCCCAGATGGCTCCGGTTGAGGAGGTGGCCTGGACGGAGCCCCGCTCTTGGCTCTCATTTACGCAGGGCGCTAGCTAACTCCTCTTCACACAGCCATACAATACAATACACTACTCTCATTTCCTGGTTTGTATTTGTTTTCCTACTTTGTTCCAGAACATCTCTGCGGGTGTCTCGGTTCTCCTCGTACACACCACCATACACTTCCAGGATCCCCCGCCGGTCCGCAAACAGAGCGCGTTCAGAGACGAGGGGCCGAACTCCTGAGTTCACTGTCATCTCTCGTTAGAGTATAAAAGGTATCTGGTTCACCATCTCCGACGGGCGGTCAGACACCCCCCCCCCGCCCCCTGCCTGGGTTGTTGGTGCCCAACATTCTTCTTCTTCTTCTTCCTCTGGCGGCAGTGCTATAGCCACCACCACCACCACCCTCTCACACGCTTACAGCTCTCGCTAACTGGCAGGCTCGGGTGCTTTTCCCGAGGGCAAAAGGCACATTCTCAGCTTGTTCTCAGGATCAAAACTCAAAACCTGTGGATGACACAATCACACAAAATACACAGGAGAAACACACACTGTGCATACACGAAGCAAAGTACACAAAAAACACACAACAAACAAAAAATTCACCACACAAAAAGCACACTGCACATAAAACACGTCTCTGACAGTGGAATAACATTAGTGAGTGAATTATTTTGTAAAGAGAACAGACTTTGGTTGTCTTTGTTAAGTTTGTATCGCAATACAGGAGGTACAGGTTCACAAACAAATCTCTGTCCGAACTAAAGATTCATAGGTTAGTTGCTACACATGCAAGTTATACAACCATACAGCTATACAGTTGGTCAGGTAAGGTTAGGGTTAGGGTTAGGTTAGGTAAGGTTTTTTGACACAGGTGACATTCACTATATATACATGCATTGTGATGTCACAAGCCAATAGTTGTAAGGATGTGACGATGAGAATGTAAGGATATAAGTAACTAGCCTTGTGGTTCTCTTCTGGGAACACATCTTATGCTTCTGATACCCTTTTGGCTGTAAAAGCATTTTGCACACAGAGACTTTTATGAGTCTAAAGCAATATTTTTGTAAGGATTAACTACCACATATATATTATGACATATCATGGTTATAGTTCACTTACAGTACACTGTACATTCCCAGAGAGTATGTCTACTGTACATGTCTAGAACATGTGTTTCTTGGAGACATGTAAACCCAGAGCCTAACAATTGTTTGAATGTCAGTGAAAATCAGCGGTTCAACAAATATCTATAAAGTTATTTATGTTTCGTGTAGCAGTGAAATACAAGACCTTCATTATAAATTGTCATGCATTGAGCTCAAAGTCAGTAGGCTATAATTATATAGATTTAAGATTTAATAGTGGCTGATTGCTGTTCAAGCAAATGCCCTCTTTTTCTTTTGCCAATGTACATTCGGCCTGCCATGTTGAATAATGTCCTTTCAATATTGCCTGAAAGAGAGACGAACATGTGGCCATTTAGCATGGAAAGTCCTGTGAAACTCAGTGTCTTTTTACTTCAAAACATGTTTTACTGGCTCCCCATATTTACTGATGCTGAAGTCCGAGGTAAAAAATAGCCCATGGAGATAAAAGCGAACAGATAATAATAATCACAGAATCATTCCCCCCTCTTTTTATGAAGTTTTGGATTTAATACCTCTTTTTCACTCTCTTTTTCTATTCAATCTCTTTCTGTCTTTCTCTCTTTCCAATATGGCATCTCTTTAATCTGAATTCCGTCTCTCTGTGTCCTTGACCTCTCCTTGTCTTTCCCTCTCTCTGTGACCTCGAGAGGTCCAGGGTTAAAGGTTGCGGCTAGGCTCCGCCCCCTGCAGGGCGTAGCCGAGCACGGTGCTGAGACTACATCTGCTGCTTTGCAGAAATATGTCTCTCCGCATTTTCATGGTTTACTGCTCTTTTACAGTTTTACTTTTTATTTATTTTATTTTGTTCGTGTCTCAGCTGCCAAGATCTGCCACGGGTGGTGGATGCAGACACACACACACACACACACCCAGCAGATGATTTGGCTCCCACACATCAGAACGTACTCAACTGGAAAGCCGGCTTTCCAGTGGAGGGGCATGCCCCCGACGAGGGGCATTAAGGGCCCATTTTGTTTGCTTCACGGTGTTCAGTTCATTTCAGGTTTTTTTCCAGTTCGTCAACCTCACTTTTAAGTATTTCTGCATGTCGTATTTTAGGTTCAGCTGCTGATTTTTCCCCCGGAGATATGCACTCCTCAATCCACTCCACCATTTTGTTGCAGTTTCTTCGTTTGCTAGCTAGTTTGTTAGGGGGCGTTCACCTACCGTTGCTAAGCAACCAAAACACAGTATATCCCCTCACAGTATATGGTTAGGGTTATATCATGGGTATGAACCAACCAGATTGCTTGATTTCAGTTACCCGTTTTATAATCCACTGTGTATTTGCATATGTGTACACCTCTGACTTTCATCGTCTGCATCCCATAATACTCTCATGTGGGATTTAACAGGCAGAGACACTCTGCTCTCCTCCGACGGCTTCACGCTGTAATCATAGTAAATGCCAGGGAAGAAATGAGGATGTGGGCAAATGAAAGAAGGGCAGGAGAGAGAGAGAGAGAGAGAGAGGGAGTGATAGAAGTGGTTCATTTTCCCTCTCGTATTGTGTATTGTAGCACATTTACCAGTGTTATCACAAGTTCCAAAGATGTTCTTTTCCTCTCAGAGCGAGTTACATTTTGGTTAACTAACAAAGTAAAATTAACAAAGATAGGTGGAGAGAGTGGGTGTGGCGGTGAGTGTGGTGGAGATAGAAGTGTAGATAGATAGATGACAGATGACCTAACGGACGCTGCCTGTGAGGCACCACATATTATACTTTGGGGTTGGAAGCTTCTTCTTTTTAATGACCAGACCGGGTATTTTATGAATGAACATTTATTTACTGACGTCGCATTTTACAACGGTGGGCTTCAAGCCCCACTCTAACGCACACACGCGCACAGACACTCAAGCAACAAGATGTAAACAGAGCGGCAGCCACTTCAGCCACTTCCTGTTAGTTGAATGTAAAAACAAAAGCATAGAAGTAAAGCACTTCATCGCAAATAGCTCTGTGCCTGTCAACATTGGTTAATTACAATTACCAGGTTTATCATGACGTGTTATCTGTACTGTAAACACTATAACTGTAAATACTATAAATAGTAATACTCTAGCTGTAAATAACATCTGTAAAATACTCTTTTAACCAAATATTTATATCCCTTATTTATGTATTTATTACCCTTAGTATTTATGTATGCATGTAAATAAAACAATTTACAACATTCCTGGAGGCTAATCATTATTATTGATGGTAATAAGGCTGGGAGGGGAGTATCCACTTCAAAGACCTCGTGAAGAACTATTTTTATGTCTCTGCCATTTTAGCGACGTGCGGCAGATGTGAGTCCCGGCTGAGGCGCGAGTCATGGGAATCTCCTCCGCTGATTGGCCGCATTCCTGCCAATCTCTAACCGATGACAGACATTTGTGTTGCCATTAAAAGGGTCAAAGGTCCGAGGTTTGATTCCAGAGAATAAGCCTTTCAACATTTTTTTGTATGGGCCGCGGGCTCTGATTGACCGGTTTGGCCCGAGAGCGTTTGTTATCAACAGATGCTGGCAGCCATGTTTTCTCCTCCAGCTGCTCGTCTTTATGTCTGCTCGGTGGACAGGCCTTGGAACGCGGGGTCGCTGGTTCCATTCTCAGGCCCGCTGCTGAGTGAGGCATAGAGCTGCCCTTGAGCACGACATGCATGGGTGTCAGCGCTCATGGTGTGTGTGTGTGTGTGTGTGTGTGTGTGCGTACGCGCGTGTCTGTATGCATGGATAAACGAGAGGCTGAACATTATGGGTCTTTTTGTTTGTGTCTATGCAGGTTGTGTGTGTGTGCGTACGTACAGTACGTGCGTGCGTGTGTGTGTGTGCACAAAAAAAAGAGTAAATCAGATCTCCAGGATCAGCTGTTAGTCACCTCTACGCCATAACACCAGTGGTCCCTGTCTCTCTCCCCTGGCAGCGCACTACACGCCCGCACGGGGCCTCGCCACCGCCCTCCACCTCCTCCCACTTTAACACTCATTTAGTGTGACTCCCCCCGAAGCATGAAATCCTCTCTCACCTCACACAGATCACATCACTAATGGAAACCAGGAGAGTTGGGGTGGATGGGCAGGGGGAGGGGGGTGGAGGAGGAAGGGACTGGTCTCGTGTGTGATGGTCTGGTCTGGTCTGGTCCGGGTGACAGGGCTGGTGCGGGGGGTTGCTTTGGTCTGTGTCTGGGATGGTAAGAGAGAGCGAGGTTGAGACAGAGAGAGACAGGGTGAGATAAAGAGAAAGCGAGATGGGGTCAGAGAGAGAGAGTGTGTGTGAGACAGAGAGAGTGGTTTTACCACCTGTCAGTGGTCCATAGACACAGGCGAGCCCATATGGAAGGATCAAGGGTGTGGGTGTGAGTGTGTGTGCGTGTGTGTGTGTGTTTGCATTTAAAGTGGGGTGTTGGCGGTGAGTGTGGGTTGGAGATACGAAGTGTAGGATAGTGATAGAGTGGACTCAGATGAGGCTCCTAACTGGGACGCTGCCCTGTGAGGCACCTGGACGCATACTTAAGTTGTTGTTGCTTGGTTGTGGGGTGTGTTGGGAATCGTTCTTGCTTTTTTAAATGGAACCAGAACCGGTGTATTTTATGAGTGAACATTTATTTTACCTGACCGCGCATTTTGAGTACACGGGTGGTGTGGTGGGGTTGGGTGGTCTTTCATATGGCCCACTCTAGACTGCACACACGCGCACGGGGGAGACAGCTCAAGAAGCAAGATGTAGGATAACAGAGCGGCAGCCACTTCACACTTCCTGTTAGTTGAATGTAAAAACAAAAGCGATAGAAGTAAAGCACTTCAAATCGCAAATAAGCGCTGGTGCCTGTTCATCAAGTTGGTTAAGTTACAATTACCGAGGTGGATCAGTGACGTTTATCTTGATACTGTAAACACGATACTGTAAATAGCTATATAATAGTAATATACGCTAGCGTATAATAAACATCTGAAATACTCTTTTTAACAAAGTTTATACTCGCTTATTATTGTATTTATCTACCCTTATATTTATGTAATCATGTATAAGAAAACTAAATTGACAACTTTCCTTCGGGTAGCTATATCATGTTATTATGATGTAAGGAAGGGCTGGGAGGCGGATGTATCGCACTTCAAGACGCTCTGTGAAGTACCTATGTTGTGGGATGTCTCTGCCGAGTTTAAGCGACGGTGCGGCAGAATGTGAGTCCTCGGGAGGCGCGAGTTGCATGGGATTATCCCGCTCGCGGCTTTTGGGTCCGCATGTTTCGCTGGCCAATTGCTCTAACGAATGAGAGACCATTTGTGTTGCCATGGTAAAAAGGTCAAAGGGCCAGGGTTTGATCCAGAGAAAAGCCACTTCTAACATTTTTTTGTATGTGGCCGCGGGCCTGAGTTGACCGGTTTGGCCCCTGAAGAGCGGTGTTTCCAGATGCTGGCTAGTCCATGTTGGTTCTCTCCTTCCAGGCGGCTGCGTCTTTTATTGGTTCTGCTCGGTGGAGGGCAGAGCCTTGGGAACGCGGGTCGCTGGTTTCATTCTCAGGCCCGCTCTGAGAGTGAGGTCAAGAGTGCTTGCCCTTCGAGTTCACGACATGCAATTCTGGGTGTCCGAAGCGCTCATGGGGTGTGTTGTGTGTTGTGTGTGTGTGCGTATCGCGCCTTGTTTGTCTGTTTTGTTCATGGATAATAATCGAGAGTGGCTGTAACAATATGGTTCCAGTTTTGTTTGGTGTTCATGTCAGGTTGTGGTTGTGTGTTCGGACTAGCAGTGGATCTTGTGCGTGCGTGTGTGTTGGTGTGCACAAAAAAATAAATGAAGGAATATCAAGATCTCTGCCAGGTGATCAGCTTGTGTAGTCCACCTCTACGTCTCATATACACATGTGGTTTTTCGCCTGTTCTCTCTGGTGCCTGGCAGCGCACTACAAATTTCGCCCGCACGGGGCGGTTTTCCGCCATCCTTGTTTTTGTTTGGGGTTGGTTTTTTGGGTTTTTGTTTGTTGGTTAGTTTTTTGTTGGGGGTTTTTGGGGTTTGCATGTTTTTTTTTTTTTTTTTCACGTCTAGATACGAAGGCATCGGGGCCCGCCCACCTCCGCCCACTGAACACTGCATTTAGTGTGACTCCCCCGAGCATGAAATCTCTCTCACTCACACAGATCACATCATAATGGAAACCAGGAAGTTTGGGGTGGATGGTCGGGGGAGGGGTGGAGGAGGGAAAGGAACGTGTCCGTGCTTGATGGTTGGTCTGCGTCTGGTCCGGGTGAAGGGCTGGTGGCGGGGGGTCTGCTTTGGTCTGTGTCCTGGGATGGTAAGAAGGAGCGATGGTGAGACACTGGAGAGAGACAGGGTGAGATAAGGAAGCGAGATGGGTCAGAGAGAGAGAGTGTGTGTGAGACGAGAGAGTGGTTTTACCCTGTAGTGGTCCATAGCCCAGGCGAGCCCATAATGGAGGATTCAAGGGTGTGTGGTGTGAGTGTGTGTGCGTGTGTGTGTGTGTTGCATTTAATGAAAACGGTGTGCATGCATATACTGTAAATATAGTGGCTATCAGTTTGTGTGTGTTGATGTGCCATTGTGGTTGCAACAGTATGGTGTGGTGTGAGTAAGACCTTGCACACACACCCAACACACACACACACACTTACACACTATACAATACAACACCAATGCAACAGATATACAACACACCATATCACAACAGAAGCAAGTTGCATGCACACATACAATGGCACACACAACAAATCACACAGCTAACGCATGACGTGTGTGTGTGATGAGTGTTTACCCTCGAAATGTATGGAAGTGTGCGTGTACAGCTATGTTGTCGTTGGTGTGTGTGGCATGTGGTGTGGCAGGATGTGGTTTGCGGTTAATAAGAGAAGGCTCAGCTACAAAGCTCCGCAGGGCAGCGTGGTAACGAGG
>PIJE02003592.1:0-37120 GCA_002895965.2 Coryphaenoides rupestris | reverse complement strand
ACCATGCCCACCCCCACACAGAGCCACACACAGACACAGACACACACACACACACACACACACAGGCACACATACACACAAGTGATCAGTTCATTCACATGAGGCAATTTCTATACATTACGTGAGGTAGATTACGTAATCTGACATGCAGGCACAGGAACAGGAAGTCAGTTATTATCTGTCAAGAGTTGCACAACATCTCAGAAACATCTCCTACATAAGCGTCACACACACACACACAACATCCACACACACGCACACACACACGCACACACACACACACAGGAATGTGGTTAGGTACGGTTCTAGGGATCAGTGACGATGTATGGAAGAAGTGAGAGAATGTGAGGAGTGGACATCATCATCATGACATGCTAACGCATTATCATGCTAACACGTTAAGCTAGTGCCGGCATTGTTCATTGTGATGCTAACACTTTAAGTTGCCGACACATTGACACGCTCACACTCTCGTAGCGCTAACACGTTGACACGCTAGTGGCTGACATGTGCCACACGCCAACATGGCTGGTGGTGATATGCAAACACACAAGCGGCTAACACGTTTTGCCTCCAACCATTGGCGGCCTCTCTCTGTTTCCCGCTCTTGAGGGCCGCCTCCTGCAGGCTGTTACGTGTCCATCGCAATTCAGCTGGGATCTAGCGGCCCGCCTCCCCACCCTGACTCACATTCCTACAAGCACGCGCACACACACACTCACACGCACACACACACGCGCACACACACACACACACCACCACACACACACACACACGCACACACACACACACACACACTGGTGGCTGACCAGCACAATCACAGCCCTACAATGGCCTCTGGTTTCGGGGGGGTTAGAATGCGGTAGTACTGGTGGTTCTGGTGTCACATGGTCCCCGACCAACCCAAGGTCCTCATTCCCATTGGGTTATTATTGTTGCGTCTTAAAGCACACTTGCGGTGCCTCTCAACAGGTTGTTTTAATGTTCAATTAAAGCCGTACATAAACCTGGATCATGTCTTCCTGACTCATTATTAACACTCCACTTCAGATCCACACCTCAGACTCCTCGTAAACGTTGACACTTTTGGCGAGGAAAGCATGAATCAGAGTCTGTACTTATCATGGAACATGGGAACCGTGCTGGATGGAACTTTCGTAATACTCAGATCTTTTCATTGAAGATCAGATCACAGATCAATGCATGTCTGGTAAACCATTTCAGTCCAGGGACTGGATCAGTGAGCCTCCATTGTCCAAAAACTTGTGTGGGTGGCGATCATTCAACACACAGCATGCTTCAGATCCAGACACATGGCACTCAACAGAGAGAGAGAGAGAGAGAGAGAGAGAGAGAGAGAGAGAGAGAGAGAGAGAGAGAGAGAGAGACACACACAGAGAGAGGTGCTTTCCCTTATCCATCAGGTAAATTTACCACTCTGAGGCCCATATCACAGTGAACACGTGTCAGTGGCTATTCTGCCTATTGTTATCAATGGGAACCAGCCAAGCGTTGCTGAACGCCTCACAGAAGAAGAAAAATGTGAAAAAGGTGAATCGTTGGTTGGATGAAGACGTTCCATAGGGGCTTTGTCACAGTGAAAAAAAAACTCTGCTGCATTCTAGGCTTCAGCAAGCCCTGGCAAACGTCGTCACAGCCGCCCAACAAAGGCTTTTGGTGTGACGGAACTCGCCCAACGACGAGAGCATGCAACTCACTTTCCCAGGGCCCCCAGGGTGGTGGAGGTGTGAAGGGGGGTCAACAACATAGTGAGACAGTGACTGCAAAGATAGTATCACACCCCCCCCCCCCACCCCGCTCCTCTATAAATCCGGGACAGAAAGTAAAACTTTATTAGATGTGAGCCAGGGGTCAGTCATCTGTGGGAGGAAAATAAATATATCTTCATAGAAAGATCAAAGGGGAAAGGAATTCATGTAGGAGTCACTGGAGAATTGTCTCACGTTCATGAATATCATATATATACAGTATATATATATATATATATATATATATATATAAGGATTATATATATGAGAGTCAGAGACTGCTGAAGAAGGGCAATAATCAGAATCAGAGGTGAACAAACCTAATACTTGTTACAATACACTCAACTCCCAAGCTCCTGGGATAGAACGTGGGATTGCGCAAATCGAATTTCCCAGAAACAGTCAAACGAAACAAACAAACTCCCAGTGACCAGTGTGTCTGCTGCCCTGACCCCAGCATCTGTGTCCTTCCGTCTGTCTGTCTGTCTGTCTGTCTGTCACTGAAGGTATTTACTCTTAAAAACAAACAAACAAACTCTTACAAAAAAACCGCAATACTCCCGTCGTCATGTTGACTCTGACACGGCTGCTCCGCTCGCCTGCAGGTCTGAGCGAGGAACCGGTAGTCAGCGGTGGAAACAAACAAAAAACCCATCAAAGCGGTCCGCAGTCTAAAGGTCAAACGCAAATCGATGGAGTCAAGCGCTGGAGCGCGAGAGGGACCGTCCGGCGCATCGCCAACGACCTTGCCTTGAGGAGGGGGCACGTTGACATAGAAACAGCACTGTGCCGACGATGTCCCCGGCGAGTACTGCATGTGAAGTGGGGGGGTCGGGTTGACACACACTTTTTTTTTTACGATCAATACACGTCTTTTTATCTGCTAGGCTATTCGATGCTATGTTGCATGGGCACACGGCAGTTCAGGATCCAACTCAAACGAATGTGCGGGTCTCCTACAGTGAACACAATGCACACACACACACACACAACACACACACACACACACACACACAGACTCAACACACACACACACAGACTCAACACACACATGCACAGACACACACACACACGCACACACAGACTCAACATACACACTAGGGCTGGGTATCGCCACTGATTTCCCAAAACGATTCGATTCCGATTCACAAGGTCCCGATTCGATTCGATTCACGATTCGATGCGATTCGATTTGATATCGATTCGATTAGGGATATTTTAGTTACAATACCAATTTTGCTTGAATATGAAAGATTCTTAAAAATATCAATGTTTACATTAAGAATTGACCCCAAAGCAGTAACATGAATGTACTTTTTATTCAACATGACATGACCGGCATTGACCGTGCAACTCAGACACTACGAAAAGTGCTTTCATTAGTGCAGACAGTGTAAATAAAGTGTCTACAAACAGCCTACCTGTAAACAAGAAGAACACTTATCCCTCAGGAAAACACACTTTGCTGTAGTGACTGTCTTGCAATAGAAATTTAAATGTACAAAAAACTGAATTGGAGAACTGGATTGTAACTTGCAAACAAGCGTCTTCTCCAGCGAGGCTTGTTTTGGATCCGCTTTTGCATATTGCACATCTGGGTGATTTCTCAGTACGTGGTTTCGTAGGTTTGTGGTATTTCCACAGTATTTCACCTCCACTTTGCACAGCTTACATGTGGCTTTGCTTTTGTCCAGCTCTTCTCTGTCGTCATGTTTTTTAAAACCGAAATGCAACCAGACATCTGCCTTTAGACCCGGCAGTGACTTCAGTGGAGCAGCCCCCGCCATGCTTTCAGATTCAACTGCGTTGAGAGATCTCGTTGCGCGAGATCTGGCCAATTCTCGTCGCGCGAGATCTGGCCACGAGATCTCGTTGCGGGTTGAAGCTGCAAGCAGGAAAAGGCATAAAAGATCGATCTCGGGATTTATGAATCGATAATCGCTCATTCAAATGAAGATCGATTCTGAATCGGGAAATCGATTTTTTTTAACCCAGCCCTAATACACACACGCACATACACACTCACGCACACGGTTAATGGGTTTGATTGTGTAGTAGTTGTTTGGTTGCCATGGCGAGTGGTCCCGGTACAGCTATTAAGTGGTTGAACGTTGGTTTAATAACGCATTGCATCATGGTCCCATTGATCCTGCCTCCAGCCTTATTGACCCTCCACTCAACATGACAGCTGTCACCTCTGCTTCTCACGGTGCTGCATGTCTGTCTCCCTGCAGCCCTGTCTGTCTGCCTGTTGTTGTGTCTGTGTGTCTTTCAGTGTGTCTGCCTGTCAGTCTGTCTGCCTGTCCATCAGTTATTCTGTCTGTGTGTATTCATGTGTGGCTGCCTGCCTATCCGTTATGCTGTCTGTCTGCCCGTCTGTCTTTGTGCATGTCTGCCTGTCTGCCTGCCTGTCATTTCATCTGTGTGTCCTTCTGTACGGCTGCCTGTCTGCCTGCCTGTTTATCCATTATTTTGTCTGTCTGTCTGTCTGTCTATCAGTTAGTCTTTGTGTATGGCTGGCTGCCTGTCTTTCTGTTGGGTTTTCTGCTCTGGTTCTCTCTTCTCTTGTCTCTTCCATTTATGACAAAAATAATGAAGATAATCACAAAGAGAGAGAGAGAGAGAGAGAGAGAGAGAGAGAGAGAGAGAGAGAGAGAGAGAGAGAGAGAGAGAGAGAGAGAGANGAGAGAGAGTGAGAGAGAGACAGAGAGAGAGAGAGAGAGAGAGAGAGAGAGAGTGAGAGAGAGTCCTTCTGACACTTTTACTGCTACGAAGGCAGTAATGTACACAGAGTATGTGTGTTCTTGGCGCAATCTGCGGCACGGAGGCTACTGGCTAATAGTCCCGCTACTTACATCTGAACCAACAACAGCTCATTCAGCAGCTGAACTGGTTGAACCACACACTCAAGGTGCTTGCTGTGATACTTACTGAGTATTTACAAGCCTTTGTCCACGACGCAAGGAATAACACGTGATGAGGGCATTCATTTGCAGCAGCATAATGGTGTCTCACTGACACTTTCCTGCCTCAACAGCATGTACTTACAAATCTCAAAGCGGGTTTTGATTTCCCACGGCTTTTTATTACACAAACGTGCGTGTGTCTGCACTGGTATATATATTTAATGTTTTATCCCCTGAAACTTGTATTGAGCATTTCTCTTTCACATGATTGTCTTTCATTGTATATTCATGATTGTCATTTAAATTACTTTGAAACAGGATTCAAAAAAATATCAATGAAAAGTTCTGATATTTTCTACTCAAAACACTCGAAGCGGCCACACAGAAAAGCAGACGCAGCAAGCTACTGTCGTGGTTTCGAGGTTCGCACAAAAGGTTCTAGGGCTGCACAATTAATCGAATTTTAATTTTGGCCGCCACAATTAAATGAGCGTGATCGTCAGCGATATTGACGTTTAAAATGCGTGCTCTGCTGCATAACAAATCAAGCGCTTCCTCAACTAACAGTCAGCCAACCATCAGGGGGACAACGAGATGGGAGGTGTCAGGCGCGCACCCTGCAGCGGCAGCCTCAAAAAGGTTCTGTCTAGTAGTAGTAGTGATGGCAAAACAGTTCATTTCAGTGACTCGAATCACTAGAATCAGTTCATTAAAAAAGATTTGTTCAAAAGATTCGTTCACCGAATCGTTCAGTGCTTGGGCATTCAATGATTCGTTCAGCACAGCAGAACTGGCAGATTTCACAGGAGACACTTCATTTTGTAGGATGAATCTTTGATGCCCACAAAGGCAAACATTTTTGCTAGATATGGCCACGGTGGGTGTTCATCTTCCCCCAAACTACTAGCTGCAGACGCAGGGGTTGGCGGCGTGGCAATAATATCATCGGTATCTTCGTCAACAATCACGGACGAGCCGACAGGTGTGGCGGCCATGCTGTCTTGAGGTGTTTCAGAGAGAAGGGAGGCTCCGCCCTCAACCTGTCTTGACTCTTGACGAGAGTTGTCTGAACATGTGTGAACCTCAACGCGAGACAGAGTGGCTGATTGATGACAAACTTATATTCCGATTTTATTTTGTAACGAGTAACGAGGTGTCCGATATTAATGTAGTGGAGTAAAAGTATAATTTTTTGGGTGAAAATATAGTGAAGTAAAAGTAGAAGTAGCAAACAAAAAAAACCTCAAGTAAAGTATAGATTTTGTCAAAAACTACTTAAGTACAGTATCAAAGTACTTGTACTTTGTTACTTTACAACACTGCCTTTTTGACCCTGCCCCTCACCTGTAGTTTGCTTCCTGCCCTTGTCTGTTGTCGGCCATTTTGTGTTCACCCGTTTCTCGTTGGTTGATTGTCACCTCCCTTGTGTTTTAGTGTGTATCTGTTTATTCATTGCATTGTTTCATGTTTTATTTTGTAGTCTTGTTCTTCTGTTATTAATTCCTGCCTTGTTGTGTTTTCCCGCCCTTGTGATTGTCTTCACCCGTCCCTCGTTACTTCTGCCCAGTCGCCGGTCTGCCCTGTTGAGTTCTATCTGTATTTAAGTTCAGTGTTTGTATGGGTTCTCTGACGGATCCTTGTCGTGTGTTGTCATCGGTGTTCATGTGGTTCTCTGTATGTTTGTGTTCATGATGCCAGCGATTGGATGTTTAGTTTTTTCCGTGCTCAGTTCGGATCTCCCGTATTTTGTTATTTTATAATAAATTATTTAAGTTCATCCTGCTGCCTGCTTTTGGGTCCTCACCTTGTTACGAACCTTGACAATTGCAGTTGCTTCATTCCAGATGTGATTTGTGGAAATATTTGAACGAGAACCTTTTAGGGCTGCACGATTATGGCCAAAATGATAATCACGATTATTTTGATCAATATTGAGATCGCGATTATTCATTAATTTTAGGGACAACATCTTTTTATTGCACTTTCACATTTAAATGAACAACACTGCTTCCACTTCCATTGTTGTGCTACATTCTGGCTAATGTACAAATCTTTGCATCAGACTGGTCCTTATCACAGTGCATCTCGTAGAAGGAAAATATAAATAAAATAGTATCAACACTTTTTACCCAAAATTATTATTTTTTAATTGTATTGCTCTGCGGTGCAGACACAACTCTAACGCACTCTTTGCATATGATTTGTTCTCGGTTAACATCACTTGCCCTAAATCCAAAAAACTTCCAGACAACGGATGATGATCCTTTTCGAGGGACTAGCTGCTCGCCTTCTGCTCCTGACATTTCATTTCCCTTTCACACGACACCCGTGACCATCTGCTCTCTGTTCTGTTGTCTGTCTCTCTTCTCTTCTACTAATTAGTGGTGTCGTTCGTGAACGATTCGTTCAAAAGACCGAATCTTTTGGGTGAACGAACTGAACTGAATCACTTACTGAAAAGATCTGTTCATTTCTCAGTTCAGTTGAGCTCTCAAACGGATCTGATCAGCAGCGAGCGTGCAGGGAGGGGGAGGGGCTGCCGCGAGCGAACGTGATTTGTCCTGCGAACCACTTCTGCTGTGATGAACGAATCATTCATCACAGCAGAACTGGTTCGCAGGAGACGATCAAAACAGAGATGTTCATATATTAACACATTCCTACAAGTATAGGCTAAACGCTGTACTAGATGATAGAGCCAGTTTGTGCATTTTGGCGTTTATATAAAACAACCTTTGTATCTACTGTATTAGTGTGGCTCAAATGGTGGTACCTGTACCCATAGAGGTACTGAAAGATTGTATGGAGATTTGTTACTTTTGTTGTTGTTTATGAACTATTCTAAAGTAATTCCACTTTAATACAATTAATTACATCTGAATACCTCCTTAGAAAAGTACCAGTTCTGCTGTGCGTACACGAATGTTCAGACAAGTCTCGTCAAGAGTCAAGACAGGTTGAGGGCGGAGCCTCCCTTCTCTCTGAAACACCTCAAGACAGCATGGCCGGCACACCTGTCATCGGTCCGTAGATACCGATGATATTATTGCCACGCCGCCAACCCCTGCGTCTGCAGCTAGTAGTTTGGGGGAAGATGAACACCCGCCGTGGCCATATCTAGCAAAAATGTTTGCCTTTGTGGGGCATCAAAGATTCATCCGACAAAATGAAGTGTCTCCTGTGTCGGCCGAAGAATATGGAATTACGTCAGCCTTGCTATTGCTAGCTTGCCGCCTGGCTTTAATGACCGTCACTTTTTTTTGTCTGTGGAGAAAATGCATTTATATTGTTTTGCCCTTTCAATATTGGGTGAAATTGATTGGTTTTGTTACTGGTGAGTATACTGTAGTATATCGTAGTATATGGACATACAAAATGATGAAATTCGCTAGCATTGTAGTTTTTGTAAGAATAAACGGCACCGACGCACTTTAGTTAAACAATCTGTAGGCTGCCTGTCATTGTAATAACTGTTGGATAAGTCTTGAGTAAACTTAATACATTTTCTTTTTCTTCTCTTTCATTTATTTAACTTATTGATGTAGAGAAAGCATCCTCATCATGTTAAAAAGTATGAGGAGCTGACGTCACAAAAAAGAAAACGGGCCCCCGAAAGTGATACTTCCACCCTAAAGGCTGACACAAACTCCGCAAGAACAGAGAAAATAGTTCTTGTTCTCGAGGTGGCAAGAACAAGAACAAAGTTCGTTGTGGCACGACATTTCATACTTCACGAGAAACTCCTCAAAGGCCCCGCCCACAGCAGCAAACATTCTGCGCTGGCGGAAAGCGCATTAAACCACGCCCACTTCAAATTGACCAATCACACAATAGCTCTCGGACACGATGCGAGAAAAAAGTTCGGCCCCGGATGACGTGTCGAGAACAAGCTGCGAGAACTCCTGAACCAGGGCTGCGAGAGAGAACAAATTACGTCATTTTGTTTCTGCGGAGCGAGAACTAATTCCTCTGGTTCTTTCGGAGTTATGGATCAGCCTTAAAGCAGACGAGACGGTGAACGCCAGGTCCATGTCTCAAAGCTCAATCGACTCCAGCCATTGTGAGGTATGTTGTCAGAGGACTCCAGCATTTTCTGTTGTCGAAAAGAACCCTTCAGAGAATTAATCAAAGAGTTTCAGCCTAATGCCAAAATCATCTCAAGGCCCACCTGTGTTCAAGTTGCAATAGTTACTTCTTAATATTTATAATATCCTTTACTCAAGCTATCATTACATATCCTGCTCACCTTTTACCAACCTACAACTGCCCTGTAGTGGTAAAATATTTGATGTCCAAATAAACTAAACCACTATACGAGTCAACTCCAGAATTGGCTCATATATGATGTAAACAATGCCCCTGTATGTTCTCTAAGCTATTGATGATTTGATACAATTTTTATGCATAACAGTATAACACAGTTTTTTTGTTTTTTTCCTAACCGTTCAATCCACTGAACTCTCATTCCTCACAGAGTATTCCACCACCATGACCCCAGCAGCTCAGCGCAATCAACATCTTGCAAGCAGAGAAACAAATGTCCAGATGGGACGGCTGCTTCCGACCAATCAGCAGGGGGAAGAGAAAAGCTGATTGTGACAGGCAATGCTCGGAAAACACTGCTTTGTTTAACATGCCTCATAACAATGATACCAACGACGGTTTCCCCCTTTTGAACGACGAATACCGACTACCGCCACCTGCGGCATGGAGAGTTATTTCCCCTCACGAAGGCGCGGAACGTACGTGCCGGGTGAGGCCGTGCGTCGCCGTGTGTTCGAGCGCAACTTGAGCTTTGTGACCCGCACGCAGGCTGACGTCACGTTGAAGGTCACGACGTCGGCCTTCGTCAACGCTAGTTCTCTGACGTCTATTTGGTGATTTTCTGTGGCCCTTAAAGCAGCGCAAGCAAAGGAAGGGAAGTGGGTGAGGGCGTTTCGGCAATGGCTGACACTGTGTACAGTACACTGTGCCAACGCGTGAAAAACGTTTGCGTTACTATGGTAACAATGACATTCGCTACCTGACAGGCGCTCCGTGTTTATAGACGTTTATCCACCGTTCTGTTTACAAAACTCTAATGTATAACGTTCCGATATTTATATCCCTTTCTAATTGTTTACAGTATACAGACGTGGGCTCAGAACACTAGATCACTCACTGAAAGGGGAATGGTTAGTGGTGGAAGATGGACAATCATGAATTAACATTTAACTGTATAAGAAAATATTCTTATACACGCAGTATCCGGCAGAAGGTACAAGTCTACCCTGCAATATTGGTGTTGTTATTAAATCACGTAACAGTGCAGTGCCAGTGACTTACAAACACATCAAGGGGAAAGTGTGTGTTGTGACACACAGGCAAACACAAACACACATGCCCAAACCCTCATACCCACCCCCCCCCAAAGCAAACACACACCACACACCACACACACACACCACACACACACACCACACACACACACACACACACACACACCACACACACACACACACACACACAACACACACACACACACACACACACACACACACACAGCTTATTTTTTCAGGGTCGAGACTCGAGTCCCAGTTAATATTGGTTCTGTAATCCAGTTTTTTAACTGTGTGGTGTAAAATCCCTCTAACATTAGCAACATTCCACACATACCAGGTTCTGATAGAATCCCTTAGAGCACAAACACTGTAGCCACGCTTGTCAGGGACTGAATGCTGCCAAGTTAAACTCTGGCTTTAGTCTCACAAATACAAACTTTTGTTAATATCTCAAGTCTGAGTATAGCGACAGCGCAGGTAGGACTGCTGGATCAGAAGTTCTGGCTATAACACAGTAGACTGATGGGTCAGAAGTTAATGGCTGCTGGATAAAAACCACAGTTAGGGACTGATGGGTCAGAAGTTTCTGCTATTTAACACAGTAGCGACTGCTGCGATCAGAAGTTCTGCTGCTAACACAGTAGGACTGATGGATCAGAAAGTTCTGCTATAAAACCGTAGGACTGCTGGAAGAAGTTTCTGCTATAACAAGTAGGACTGATGGATCAGAAGTTCTGCTTAACACACGTAGGCTGAATGGATCAACGACGTTCTGCTGTAAACAAGTAGGACTGATGGATCAGAATTTCTGCTGTAAACACAGTAGGACTGCTGGATCAGAAGTTCTGCTATAAACACAGTAGGACTGATGGGTCAGAAGTTCTGCTGTAACACAGTAGGACTGATGGATCAGAAGTTCTGCTATAACACAGTAGGACTGCTGGATCAGAAGTTCTGCTGTAACACAGTAGGACTGATGGGTCAGAAGTTCTGCTGTAACACAGTAGGAATGCTGGATCTCAGATTAACTGTGGCTAAACATCTCAATAAACTCTGATTAAACTTAACAAAAAATGTGCAATGATGGACAGGAATAAAACAGTATGACCAATAATCATAAAAATAAATAATATGATGAATAATATGAAGTACGGAACAATGTTATTGAATGTTATTAATTATTGGCCAATTCAATCGAATTAACATTAGATTTTAATCCTGTACCGCCTACTATGTCTTGGTTGACAACAACTGGCTGAAAACACTTATGCAATAATATCATAGTGTGTTTCTTCTGTTATTTATGTTCACAAACATGACAGAGAAAGTCAGAGATAGAAGTGTGAGTGAGTGAGTGAGTGAGAGTGAAAGAGTGACCGAGTGAGTGTGTGTGTGTGTGTGTGTGTGTGTGTGTGTGTGTGTGTGTGTGTGTGTGTGTGTGTGTGTGTGTGTGTGTGTGTGTGTGTGTCTGACTGACTGACTGGCCTTCAGCCTCCACCATGGTTCTCCTTGTCTTGTTAATGGCTACCAGCTGATTTTGACACAACCAGTCCTGGCCACCGGGACAATTATCCTGAAAATAAATCCCTGCTTGTTTTCCTGGCCGGCCCCAACTGTGTGTATAACTGCGTGTCTGTGTACTTGTCTTGTGTGTGAGTGTGTGTCCATTGTCTGGTGATTAAAGGGCTAACACAATAACCACAAAATGACTATTAAATTCTCCCGAAAACCACGTTGCTCTGCAATCTCTCTCTCTCACACACACACACACACACACGGGTTGTTGACAAGAAAATAAAACAGCAGTCACCTGTTTTCACTTGAACCTGACCACACATACACCCATCCACACACACACGCACACGCACACCCACACCCACCACACCCACACACACACATTTCTAATGAACTGGACAGTTCTTTAGAGTGAATCACATTCACAGTCTCAGCATCTTCTGCTGAGGATGGGTCGTTCATACTAATTGATTCATTCACACACACACTAAATCAAAGGAAACAACAACTGTTGTTACTTACTGTTGATTAAATGAATGCATGAATGAATAAATTAATTCGTTCATTTTTCCACATTGATCATCCCCTAAGCATTGTCAGATTGGCCTATTTAATTGGTCGGTACGGCAGCCTAATGATATGGTAATCACCGCTTTCCTTTCTGTATTCTTAATGACATAGCAATTAGATTCCTGTGTTCTTTTCACACACTCTTCGCATCATATTTAATTGGAAAGAGTATAGCAATTGATTGACGTTTTTGGCGAAAGTGTACACACTTTGTTGGCGACATGTACAAAACAATGACATATATGGACATAACGTGAGGAATATAGGCCAAAGGTAGGACCATTGCTTTTGATTGATGGGGCAAACCTCCCAAATGTGGGACCCTTCTTCACTATGGTGGTCGTGGTCCTACAGTAGTATAAGTGACTTAGAATGGAGTTAAAAATATCACTCATAGTGTACAACGCACTAAATGACCGAGAGTCAAAATACATCTCTGGTCTGCTTCTGTGTTAATAGGCCACTTTTTCAATTGTATTTTCTATTTTACAGTTATTTTTTGTTTTTACTCTGTTTTAATAGTTTAGATTGTTATTTTTGTTTTTACTCCTTGTATTTTATGAATGGTGCTATATAAATAAACTTGCCTTGCCTTAATTGGTCAAAACTGTTCATTTAAAGTGTGTCAGCGACGCACTTTACTAGAGAAATAAAATAGTTGCAAGTTCTCTAAAGGCAGTGGAGCATCAAATGAATGTTCCGATACGGATTCACTTCGTTCTGAATAGTTGTGTACTACTCAAACAATACTAATGCAATATGCATGCAAAAGGTTGCATGCGTATCCAAGTGCGCCTGTTCATTTCAAACCATCCGCGCAGAGAGAGCTGCAAACAAAGTTCAGCAACAGTTCCAATGTAGGGAAAGTCTGCTTCATAGTCTTCCAACCAAATCTTAATGAGCAGTCTATTTATCAAATTGTATATTAATTTATTTATTTATGTATTTGTTGATTACCTTTTTCTTGGGCTGTCAAACTGCAGCAGATCCCGAGCAACATAGCGACGAGTATCGGTCCCTTTCCAACACGTCGCATTTTATTTCCCTTTTGCAAAACTCTTCAAGGCACAAAAGGAAAGACGCGTTAAAATTGCCAAGTCTACATAATCCGCCAAACTGCACGGGAGCAGTGACTGCGTAAAACAAACAGTGTCTGTACTTGTATTCAATCATTGGGACGCTCCTCCTCCTCCTCCTCCGCCAGGAGAGGAGCGCACGGTGACGTCACCGGGGCGCACCGACAGCAGGTTCACTCACCGCAGACCGCACAGCATTTTAAAGCCGACAAAAGAAAGTGACATGTTGCATTTCAAGTTATAATAGTAATTATAATAATAATAGGCGCTCTTGCCGAGGGACTATATTATTATTGGCCTAGGGGGCCCTAGGGGCCCTAAACTACACTATAATAAAAAAAAGTAAAAAATAATGATAATGATATGATGATGATAATACTACTACTACTACTACTACTAATAATAACAATAATAGTACCAGTAGCCTAGGGCCTATTATTATTATTATAGCATAGTTTCATATTATTATTATTATAGTCTAGTTTAGTATTAGTACTATACTACACTATACTATACGAATTCAGGAAGAGCCATTAAAGCCATGGTGTGCTATGACACACACACTGTAAATGCTGACACAAGATTTTCACACACGCACACACACGCACACACACACACACACACATACACATACATGCACAAACACAGATAGATAGATAGATAGATAGATAGAAGGTCAAAACTGTGTTGTTTTTAAAAAAAGTTTCAACACAGTCATTTCAGTGAACTCACGCACTCACCCACACATGCACCACGCACACACATATTCCTCATCAATAACAGCGCTCACAGCAAAAAAAAACCTAAAAGTCACAATGGTGCAGAACATTTTCATTCGGGGAAAGCCAAGGCAGGCCATGTGGATTGACATGCCAAAGAAGACCCTCATTTCTTCAGCGGTGGTATTAAGATTATTCTATTCTATTTTGTATTCTTTTATAATTACTGTCGGTTGTCGGGCGTTTTGCACAAAAAGTTTTTCACTCACTGCTTATACTCACGTGTAAACTGTGAAGTGGCAATAAAATACTTGAAACTTGAAAGAAACTTGAAACACACCCCTCACCTGTAGCTCTCTCTGATTTGTAAGTGTGGCCAAGTCTTCAAAGACTTGGTCATCAATGTACTGTGAAAAGTACTGAATTGGCGTCCAGTTTTCACGGGTGGTAGGGTCTTCTTGACTGTCAGGAGGCCCAGGTAGCACAGGTTTGACTCTATGATGGGGGGAAAAAAAACCTAAAATGAATGAGGTGATGAACACAGTATCTATCTATCTACCTATCTATCTCATTTGAACAATCAGAAAGGCATTGAAATTGCAATGAAATAAATAACAAAACTTTGGATCTCTGAGGTTCTACTGAACTAAATTCTCTCTGCCTTGGTTCTGTCTCCTACAACAATGTAAAAAGACATTAGAGGGGTTAAATTTAACTTTTTTGTATTACATTAATTACTTTCCAATTACAAGGAATTTATAAGGTAGGAAATACATTCAACATGTTTATTAGACCACAAAGAAACATGTTTTTGTGGGAGAACATTTGAATGTAAACAATGAACTAGTTAGCTAGCTAGCTGCTTAGAATTTAACCACTTTCATCCTGGTGTCCATTATAGTTGACATTCATGAATGGGCTATTATTTTTCTAACAAATAGTTTAAGTGGATTCTGATCTCAATTTATAATTCCTGACATGTTAATAAACAAGAAAATATATAATTATTATAGGTAAAGACCAATAGCTAAACAATATTTGACTTACCGTTTCTCTTTTCACGACATGTGCTTTTTGCTGCAGCTGCCATTTTGTCTCAACAGGAAGAGGGCTGCACTCATCCCAGCCTAACACTGGAGATATCATTGGAAAGGCCAGGATGTCTTCTTTAGAGTACAGCAGGACTTAATAGGGTAGCTCAAATTCGTAAAAATATAGAGACAAAGTACTGATGTCCACTACAGAGGACACAAAGGAATAGGCTGGGTCTCAGGAGGATAATAAAAAAATAAAAAAATATATTATTATTATAGTCTAGTTTAGTATTAGTACTATACTACACTATGCTATACTATGCTATACTATGCTATACTATATTATACTATATTATGCTATATTATACTATACCATGACTACTACTACTACTTACCTGCCTCCTGCTACTACTACTTACGACTGGGTTGTAAAAAATACCCTGACGGAAGTTTAGTCAACACTAAACCTCGGAAAAAGTGCGACAGTTCAAAAGTCGTTGGCTACAAATCACAAAGTTGTGAAATGACAAGGCAACAGAGCCTGCTGCTGCCCCGGCTGCCCCGGGACCCGTGAGCACGGACGTGTCCTCACCACGGATCCCAGCACATCACGACTGTCGACTTGTGATGTAGGCCACCATCTTGTTTTCAAGGGGGTCCTCAACGACAATAATACAATGTAAACACAATTAGATAAAACGTGTAACAAAAATACAATAATTTTATTGTACGTCTATTGAAAGTATTAACATCTTTCAGACTCAGATTTTTTTTATTAGAAGCAATTTCAGATATTGTTGTGTCAGAAAGCCATTCAAGTGTGGCTTTTATGTCGGCATTTCAACCTAGGGTCACCTGTGTAAATCACAACGCCGGCATAATTAATAATGTATAATTAATTCCTCCTTCCTTTGTTTGCACCCTTGCCTGAGAGTGTGTGGCCATTTATGTATTAGAAATACTGCATTTGTGAATTCAGGAAGAGCCATTAAAGCCATGGTGTGCTATGACACACACACTGTAAATGCTGACACAAGATTTTCAGCCACACACACACACACATACATGCACATACATGCACAAACACCGATAGATTGATAGATAGATAGATAAACGGTCAAAACTGTGTTGTTTTTTCAAACAAGTTTCAACACAGTCATTTCAGTGAACTCACGCACTCACCCACACATATCCACCACGCACACACATATTCCTCATCAATAACAGCGCTCACAGCAAAAAAAAGTCACAATGCACTGGTGCGAACAATCATAAGCATTAGGCAATGGAATGAATGGTTTTTTTTCAGGGACACAGGCCTGAATCTGTGGCAGAATCTGGGATGGGCCGTCTATAGCAGACTGACTGTACACTGTCACTGTTTCATGTGCGCTGGAGGAACTCCCTACAAGAACAAATATTCATCTTAGAGGAGGGTTTGCTGGGCAGATCCAACAGGACACGGCTCGTTGACTGCGGCATCGTCTTCACACCTCCATACTTGACTGATAGGAATGGCTGATTACTAGAACTACATACTGTCAGGTCGCCACACTAGAATTAAGGTCTAGATGCGAGAAGTAAATATTGTCAGGCCTGAATAATTAGAACTAAATACTGTCAGGTTTCAGTACTAGAACTGAGGTCTAAATCCTAGAACTAAATGCTATCAGGTCTCAATACTACAATGGAAGTCTGAATACTAGAACTAAATACTGTCAGGTCTCAATCCTAGAACTAAGGTCTGGATACTAGTACTAAATATTGTCAGGTCTCAATCCTAGAACTAAGGTCTAAATACTAGAACTAAGGACTAAATACTAGAACTAAGGACTAAATACAAGAAAGTTTAAATAAGGGATAAATATAGCTGTAAATACTAGAACTGAGGTCTAAATATGAGAACTGATGTTTAAATACTATGTCAGGTCTAAATAGTAGAACTAAGGTCGAACTAACTGAGGCCTAAATACTATGTCAAGTGTAGACTATGGTCTAAATACTATATCAGGTCTAAATAGAGCTAAGTCAGGTCCAAGTAGTGGAATTATATGTAACTATGTCGCAACTGAACTGCTGTTAGCTATAATTGGTAGGCAGAGTGGCATTCTGATTGGCAGTTCTGGACATAATATCTGCATAATAAAAAGATTTATGCACACACATGTCGATGCACACACATGCACGCACACGCAAACACACACACACACACACACATGCACGCACACGCAAACACACACACACACACACAACATAAACACATATACAAAGAGGCAGCTTCTCACTATTCTCTTCATTCTGATGAAGCAGACTGAAACGGCTTTCTCTAAGTCCACCCGCCCTCCTCTCTCTCTCTCTTTCATTCATTCCTTTTCTTACTTGTTGGTTGGTTTTTTTCTTCTTTCCCATTTAGATTCAGCTGACCGCCTGGGTTTTCTGCTGCCTTCCATTTCTTCTGCCATTAGCGACCTGCAGAAAGGCAGAGTCCATTAACCTGACTACCTGTAAACACAGGGCGGGCAGGCCCAGGGTCCTCGCTGACACTTTTAATCATCCTTATTGGGCAGACCAGAGGAAGTGTGTGGTTAAAAAAAAAGCTATTTAATTTGATTTAATTTTATATATTTTGAAAATAGATTGGATGCACTGCACAGACAGACTGGCAGCCAGCTATCTGTGTTTACTATATTATTATTATTATTATTTAGCAAGCTGGTGCTTTTATGATCCAAATCAACTTCATGAAGGAGCAGGTAGAGCATCTTGCTGTATGCTGCAGACAACAAGGTTCGAACTGAGAAGCATCTGGTTGGAAGACATACACCTTGATCACTGACCACACTATCCTACCCCCAAACAAAATGTAAGAAACACATGAATTAACAACATTCCTCATTAAATGAGAGCATTTCCGATATTAATCCGATGTGTGACAGTGAGAGATGGGCCTGTTGTATTTGAAGACGTTCAGAAAACACACACAGTAATACAACATCCCACATACTCGCCACCACAAACTGTTTGATATGGTTCTACAGGCTCCGGGGCTGGGCTGTTTAACCCAGCAGACCAGCGGGCCTCTGAGCTTCCCACAGACAACAGCTTGTGTGTGGATCTCTGAGCTGCACGGGGAGCTGTGTTCCCCAGCTCTTCTGTTTGCCGTTCACTAATCCGGCCTGTTAGTGTGGCAGTATAGCTCAAGGCCGCCGGTTCCTCTTCAGAGCTTCACACCCCCGCCCACCCACCCACCCACCCGCCACCCCCTCGGAGCGACGGATGGAGTCGAAGAGGAGGAAGGTCAGGAGGAGGGAGGGAGGACAGATGGGAAAAGAGAGGGGAGGAGGAAGAGGGGGAGGAGAGATCCGGAGGAGCGGGTGGAGGTGGAGAGAGGAGAGGAGGAGATAGGGGTGCATGGGAGGGGAATAAACTAATTAGCCCAAAAGGCTTTGCAAAAACATCTCGTCCTGGTGGAGGATTACAAGAGAACACACACACACACACACAGCATTATATCACATGTATATCTGTGTTTAAAAAAAAAAAATGATTTACAAAATGTTACCCCAATTTCCACGCATCCTTTTTCTCGTGTTATGAAGAGGGGCGCCCCCTGGTGTCTAAATCTCCACATCATGCCAAGTCGGTTGACTGGAGGAAGGGCTTCTTTAACCTCTATTTAACCTCTAGGTCGTTAGCCTTTGTTATATCATTTTATATATATATATATATATATATATAGATATATTTACGTCGGAGCAGCACGTTAAGGGGCATGCGGGTAGTGCAATACACCTGACAGACAGTTCCAGTCAAGACTGCACTGACTGATGACTGATACTCGTGCTGCGCAGTAAATCGATGAGTCAAAAAGGTCTTGTTCGGCAATTTCGGCTTATAACCGCTAGATGGCGCTAAATGAGCACAATAATTCAGGGATGTCGCGGATGGGCGTGAAGGCGCTCAGCGTGATTGAGGATGGAGGAAGACGAGAGCGGAGAGATGGGTTTAATCACGCGTGTTCTGGGGTGGGGGGTTGGCGCCCCCTGTGGGCCGGTAGTGTTCAATTGCACCCCGACAGCACATTCTGCTATTCAAATCACATACCTTTAGATTTCATAATAATAACATTTTGGTGTTTCCGCAACAACAAAAAGAAGAACAAAGTTAATTGCCCAGCCTTCTGCCTACCTCAGTCACCTCACAGTGAACATTCAGCTAATTCCGTTTCATAGTTTTTTTTGGGGGGGTTGTTTTTATTGGTTTATTGTTCAGATTGAGCAGCCTCTATTATAATCTATTAATTATGACTGCTTATTGTGACGTGTTTTCCACAGCAATTAATCTATTAGGGGACCCCAAAGCAACAGGGAGGGTGGGGGGGGGGGGGGGGGCTGCTCGGGTTTTATATTAGCAATGCTCCTTTCTCCACACCAGAGACAAAAGCTCATCTATCTCTGTCTCTATCTCTCCACCTCCGCCTTAATCGTCTCTCTTTCAAACCCCACCACCACCACCACGACCACCACCACCACCACCAGGCTATATGGACGGATGGATGGATGGATGGGTGGGGGTGGGTGGTCTCTCCGTCACGTGATCCAGGGCACCACCACCACCACCGTCGAGGTCCTTTGTTGATGGTGATTCTCTCTCTCTCACACACACACACCCCACACACACACACACACACACACACACACACACACATACATACATACATACATACACCCACACACACAAAATCACATCGATCGGAGGTACGAGAATGCCTCGGCTCGGCTGTGAACGGAGGAGAATAACGCGTCGCCGTGTATCTGTGGGGTCCGCGGGACTCGGCGCTGGGATGAGATCATAAAACACGCGTTTCACACACAAAAAAGGTAACGTAACCAATCGTTGAAGGCATGAATTCGTACCATTATTAGCCTACTAACCTACCCACGGTCAGACGGAGCAGGGGTCGTGGGATGGTGGTGGTGGTGGTGGTGGTGGGGGGGTGGTAGCTTTTTGTCTCGAAATGTTTTGGTTTGTGTTTCTGCGCGTTTCTCTGTACATCGCGAACAAAATCGCTACGAAAAACGCAACGAAAAACCCGTATTTCGCAAACATCGCGAGAGGACACGCGTGATCCTCTCGCGATGTTTGCGAAATACGGGGTTTTTCGTTGCGTTTCTCGGCGTCTCCCTCCGGTCACAACAATCGGATTTTGATTCATTCTGCGGCGGCGGTGGCTCTGCTCCTCTGCTCGGTGGATTATTATTGTGTTCTCGGAAAGGAATAAAACAAACAAACAAACAAACAAACAAACAAACAAAAAAGGGGGACCCACTCTCTCTGTCTTTATTCCCCCCCCCCCCCCCCCATCTCTCTCCATCTCTCCTCGGAGCAGCTACCGCCGGTTGTTCCAGCGCCACCACCAGCACCAGCAACACCACCACGAACCACCACCACCACCACCATGCCCCCGGCCCGGCTCCTCTCCCCTCCGCTGCTGCTGCTCCTCTGCCTGCTCCTGGCGGCGGGCGGCGTCCCCCGGGCTCAGGGCTCCTTCGAGTGTGTCCCGGGGAAAGACAAGGACTGCTTAGGTGAGGTCAAGTGATTGGTGATTGGAGTCTTAATAGGTGTGAGTTAAGCCACTGTGTGTTGTTAGTCTCTGCATTAGCTTATGTGAAACATAATGGGGCTTTTGTGTGTGTGTGTGTGTGTGTGTGTGTGTGTGTGTGTGTGTGTAATACTGTAATACTGTGGTAGTGACTGGGGAATGGTTACTTCTACAGACCCACCAGCATATACATTCCTTTAACTGCACTCAAACCTACAATTAGACCTAAGATCAACTCTGTGAGGACACGCCAAAACTGCCTCTGATCTGCCACTAAGTACCCTGACTTATGTGCACAGACACACACACACACACACACAACACGCACACACACACATCACACACATAACGCACATAACACACATAACACACACACATAACACACACATAACACACACAGAGACACACGTCACACACACACATAACGCACACACACCACATCATACACACACATAACACACATCACACACACACACACACATAACACACACATAACGCACATAACACACATAACACACACACTCTTGTAACACACACATACACTACACACATCCACCCAACTCTTATAACACACATATACACTACATGTACACACACACACACGCACTCTTAAAACACACACATGTACACTATACATATACATCCAAATCTTAAAACATACATACACCACACACACACACACACACACACACACACACACACACACACACACACACACACACACACACACACACACACACACACACATACATACATACATACATACATTCACATACATACACACATATACACTATGCACACACACACACATGCACTCACACTCACACACACACACACACCACAAACATGTGTATCGGCCTCCTCTGCCAACATCTGGACCCACTCTATTTTTATCACTGCGACACCCGCACATAAAGCGCACCGCTCTCCATAACACATCAGTCCACATGTAAAGGTAGGCCTACCGAGGGCACATTTTTGTGGGACCATCCAGATGTTTGGAGTTTCATGTCTGGCTCATTGGCACTTCACACAAGAGCAGCAATTATCGGTTTCCTGTGCACCACTTCCTGTATCAGTGCCCCCCGACTTCCATCTTTTCTCCCCCCTCCCCAACTTTTCAGTCTGGCTTCCCCACGGCAACCTCGTATCCATGGTCTGCATCGGGCATTTCGGTAGTTTTATCACCCCCCCCCCCCCCCCCACACTCTTTTTTTTTTATTGTACTTCTGTCCTGTGCTTCTGAGGCACAACCTCATTTCATGGAGTTATTAAAGTACGATTATATTATTTTATCCCACCTTACTACCACCATCAGTTGTATTAACTACAACTGCGACGACAGCAAATCTCTTGAGAGGCCAGATTATTGTACTGTAACACTTTTATACGCGTTTCACATCAATAGTGGCGGAGTGGTTTGAAAGCCCACGTGGCACCAGGGCTGTAGTACTCGAGTCCAGACCAAGTCTTGGTCAACCAAGATCGACCAATTTTTGGATCGTCTGCCCCCCCCCCCCTTGGTCTTGGACTTGGACTGGACCGAGGTGGTCGAGACTCGACTCAAGCCCAGCCCAACCGCTCCTAATAAAAGGACGCTTCTCCTCTTATAATCTTCCGAGCAGAAGGTTGCTCAGGGATTAGCCCCGGAGCCCCGTCGTCATACGACTCACAGGGCCAGGGCCGCCGCCACGGCAGCAGCTCAAGTTCCCCAGCCCTCGTAGATTAGCCTTGCGTGTGTCTGACACCGCCGACGTGTACACTTCACTTCAGCGGTGTTATTAAAGAGGCTACATCCTCCACAAAGAGGTCTGTGTCTGTTCCATACACCAGATCGATGTATGGAAATGTGAGGGCATGGAAGACAAGAGACTCTGTGACCGCGAGAGAGAGAGTTTTGGTATCTTGTTTAAAATGTCCTTGTGCTTTGGCAACACTCGTTTCCCATGCCAATAAAGCCCTTTGAATTGAGTCGGATCAAGAGACACACTGAGAGATGGCGCGAGGAGGCAACAGGGAGGGAAAAGAGAGAGAGAGACAGAGAAGCCAATGGGGGGGGAAAGGGAGACAGGGATGGAGAGATACACAGAGTGAGAGAGAGAGAGAGACACACACACACACACAAATCGAGAGATACAGAGAAAGCCACACACACACACACACACACAGATAGAGAGAGAGGGAAAGAGACATATAAAGAGCAGGCAACAGGGAAAGAGAGAGAGATAGAGTGATGGAAATGGGGATGGAAAGAGAGAGAGAGAAATAACAGAGAGACAGAGAAGGAGAGCGGAGAAGAGAGAGAGAGAGAGAGAGAGAGAGAGAGAGAGAGAGAGAGAGATGTCTACTGCCAGAGAGCGAGGGAGCCAGCAGGAGTTATCCATGCTTGACTGGACGGTGGGAGAGTGGGGAGCAGCACAACACTCCTCTGTTCCTGGAGGACTCTACACACTCCACTGACCTCCTCCTCCTCCTCCTCCTCCTCCTCCTGCAGGGCTGCTCCCGCTGGTTACCCGGCAACACATATCATTCGAACTCGTCGATTCTGAATTGCTTACTTATCGCTTAGCAACTAGTTCCCGGGGAGCAGGATGGCCGTTAAAGTGTTAATTTGATTAATTAGACGTGTCTTTTGTTTTTGGAACGTCGACCCCAAAAAGTCTATCGCAGCCGACCTTGTTCTGCCGTGTCGAGGGTCATCCGCCAACAAACTTAACTGTTCAGACAGTTCATTTGTTAATTGCAATGCAAGTCTTGAACACGGCGGCATTTGACGTCTTTGTGTTCAGCTGTAGCGTGCTGAATTATTTCCCATCCTCAGCTTAATAAAGTGTGGTCTTATCTGGTGCACATGAACCCTGCGCGTTTCCGCTGGCGCTCAGGCATGGACTGCATTACTCGGTGAACAAATCAAATCCACGGGTCGCTTTTCATCAGCAATTAGAGAGATGAAATTCTACGACATGCCGCAGTATGGAAACTGATCCCTCAGCCGAGCGGATCACACACACACACACACACGCGCACACATGCACATACACACACAGTACATCATCATAGTATACGATTACATACACACTCACGCAGACACCGGCAGGCATGAACACACACACACACGCACACACACACACACGCGCGCGCTCACACACATCTCCCAGTTGGAATCTCAGGTTTAGTGTACAAGTAAACGTCTTCTCTCCACAGACCTGTCTGACTTAGCAAACAAGCTATAATTGGCCGCTCGTGTAACCAATAGCACGCGAGATGGAAAAGACCGCAGGCACTGGGAATAGCTGAGAAACCATATGGTGTAGGATACCGTGCCTGCAGACAATTGATATTCATTAGAGCTAACGTTAAACTGAACGCAGAAATTGTGAGCAAATATGGACTTCAAAAACGGTATTCCTGGTCCTTGTGTGTGGGTTCTGGTCTGTGTGTTTCTCGGTGAAAAAGCAGTTGGAAACATTATACACACACACACACACCACACCACACAACAACACACCACACACATCCCCCCGTCAATACATGACCACAATGCAGCAGCGTGACTTTGACAATCTGGATAAACGGAGAACACAATCCCTCTCTATACATTGAGCCGTCTAACGGAGATGCTGATTCTGGTATCTTGAGTGTATTTGTGTGTGTGTGTGTGTGTGTGTGTGTGTGTGCGTGTGTGTGTGTGCTGATGTCTGAATAAGTGTTTTATTCCTGCATGAGCGGGTAGATTTTCGTCTCACACTTACATTCACACATCGTTGGAGCTTAAACTCGTTCATAACTTGGACACAATTCACAAAGTTTAGGGCTTGATTCTGAATCACAACTGCTATCATTTGCTGTTGCAGTGTTATCATTATCATTCGTATCAAATATTTTGTCAGCATTATATTTCCTATTGTACAGTAACAATGGTAGAGACGATGATAAAAGGCAGGCTATTGACCTAATCCTGACAGGTCCATAGACTTATGGACCTGTCGGGAATCGTGGGCGACGCTTCTGTGACGTCACCCATTGGTTTACAGACAACCCTTAAGAAGCCGTAGATTTCCCGTTATGGGTGCCGCCATCCATCCATATTTGGCACATTGAGGAATTGAGCGGCCTCCTCGCGGTCGTAGTCTATGGCCAAAATTAATTAATATGAAATCCTTGATAACCCTTCAACAAAATAGAACTGCCAATAGAACTCTCAATTTATAACAGGGAGATTAACTGTGTATTCACTTTGTATTAAGCAAATGGAATCACATTTTCCCCCATTGACCGCCTACTGGTCGTTAGGTGAACTGCACATTGGTCACGTCCGCATGGGGCTGCACAAACAGGCTGCCGGGGCTGCCGCTTGGACAGGCCACATGAAAGCCGGTGGTTTTTCCACTACAGGAGGTATTTCCTGATTAGAGGGGACACAAGGGGTCATGACCCTGTAATTACCAGCTTTAATTGGCCGTTGTGACCAATCAGCTGTGACCAGCTGGGATTCCAGGGAGCCGGGTAACTGGAAGCATTGTCCCCCAAGGCTTTGTTTGCTTAAACGTGCCTCCATTATCTCTTTAAAGGAATTTAGATTTTCATTGTCTTTTTTTTTTCATGTAGAATTGATATTATCTGCTCTGAGACCTGATTTCCCCTGTGTGTGTGTGTGTGTTTCGTAAGATATAAGTGTATGGAGGTGTTTTGTGTGTTTGCATACGTGTGTGTGTGTGTGACTGTGTGTGTGTGTGTGTGTGTGTGTGACTGTGTGTGCGTGTGTGTGTGGTTTCAATATGGACGAGGATGTATGATGTCCTTTACACTCTATGAAGAGAGTGTGTAGATACTAGAATGTATGTGTGTGTGTGTGTGTAGGGTTGTGGTTGTACACTTTTGATGGGAATGTGTGTGTTTCTTATGTATGTGTGACATGTATGTTTTGACACTGTAAGGTGTGTGTGAGTGTGTGTATAATGCTGCATTTGTGACGGTGTGTATGTGTGAAGTGTGTGTCATATGATATAATGTATGTGTGTGTTCCAGACCTGTCTGAGAAGAAAAGTGACCTGCGTGTGTGTGACGCCGGAACGTGCCGCTTCGGAGGGACCTGCCGCGAGAACGGAGCCGACATCAAGTGTGTCTGTCAGTTCAACGTGAGTCAACACACACACACACACACACGGATGAGTAATGTATGAGTCAAAAATGTCAACTCAATCAACCATTATAATTGTTTACATTTTTTATGTGTTTGTTTGCATGCATGTGTGTGTGTACGTGTGTACGTGTGTGTGTGTGTGTGTGTGTGTGTGTGTGTGTGTGTGCGCGCCCGTGTGTGTGTGTGTGTGTGTGTGTGTGCGTGCGTGCGTGTGCGTGCGTGTAGTGTCATAAGAAGTACATCCCAGTGTGTGGGTCTAATGGAGACGCGTATCAGAACGAGTGTTTCCTCCGGAGAGCTGCCTGCAAGAAGCAGAGAGCCATCACCATCATTTCAGAGGGGAATTGCTATCCTGGTAACACACACACACACACACACACCCCCCACATACAGGCACACACAAAAACGCACACAGAATTGGACATTAAAAATACAAGGTCAGCCTATTTTTGTTCCTCTCTTACCCTCACAATTTTTCACTCTCCCTCTGTCTCTGTCTCTCTCTCCCAGATGGTGGCTCAGGCTCTGGAGATGGAGGTAAGCATATTTTATTCTCCTCCTCCTCTCTCCTCTTCTTCTTTTTTTTAAAGACATCACACGCTGGGTAGAAAAACAGCAACAACAACTCCCTGCAGCGTCGGCATACAAAACACCTTTGCGTGGATAAACTGGAGGCGACGTGGTTTGAAACGTATTGATGCATCGCTCTCCCTTCGCCCCGTCCTCTGAACACAAACTGCCCGCTCGCTGGTTCTTCCTCTGAGCGTGGAGCTTCCTGGCAAAGCTCCTGTCTATAGATCATTATGTTATCATGCCCACCCTCTCGTGCTGAACGCCAAGTACAACCGCAGTGGCTCTGAGGCACCTGTTCTCAAACATACATACGGTCTGGTCCAGGGTGTGAAGGAGAAATCAGGGGGACTGGAAGACACAGGGAGGGTGGGATAGCGTGGAGGTTAGGGCCTTCGACTCCCGACCCGAAAGGTACCGGGTTTGATTCCCAGCATCCCAAGCATACCTGTCTGTAGGCATCCTTGGGCAAGATGCCCCCCCCCCCCCTATGCGTACTTTCATGGTGTGTCTGAATTAGCTGCAAGTCGCTTTGGATGACAACGTCTGCTCAATGACTTCACAGTAAACAGTGGGGTGTTCAGAGGTGTCGGCAAGCGATGATGGGGCAAAGGGGAGTGTGCCGGAGACAGTAGAGTGACGAAGGGGCGTCTGTGTGTTCGTCCCGCAGACGACGAAGGCTCAGGTCGTGGGAAAAAGGTGTCCAAGTGTGGGAACTGCAAGTTTGGCGCAGAGTGTGACGAAGACTCTGAAGACACGGGGTAAGTGGACACACACACACACACACACACACGCTCAAACACACACACACGCACACGCATGACGCTGACAGTGAAATCATGGTGGCATTTTCATATTAACAAATTAGATAGGCCTATACATAAACATTAACTGGATATACAAATATAAAATAAACTATCCAGGCTCAAACCCTTGTGCTTTTACCATTTTGTGTCATATTTTACTTTGCCTCAACCTGATTTCTGCAGACCAGGTCACATGGAGAGTATGCTGCAGTAGTTACTATGGGTATAATAGGAGTATGACTTCAAATCGCTGCAGCGTCGATAAGTATCAGTTACTGGTTTCGTTCCCGTTCCCATCAACTCTCAAGTCTCAGAGTCACCGCACATCAGCATCCTATGGTGAAAAGTCAGTCATTTAGTAAGAGGACACACACATGTATTGCCAGGCCAGCAGCCGTGTTGTCATAAATCCAGAACACACACTGGTTTTGCGGGCTTGGGGATGTGGCCATGGTCTCCGTACAGCTGCGGGGGGGGCGTGGCCTCAATCGAAGAGGAAACGACTTGGTAGTCACGGTTACCCCGGTTGATCCGGTCTGTTCTGGCAGCGGGGAGAACAGACCAAACCATGGGGATATTTTCGCACACTTGCCGGGCTCAGCGATAGCTTGCGTACTGAAATGTGCACCAAAGTCATGGCTACAAACCAACACCAAAAAAAAACGCCATTGAGTGTTCTAGAATTCACCACGGGCTATGCTAAGGTTAGCGTCGCCAGGCTAGCTTGCCAGGCTAGGTGATTCCTGTCTGTGTTGTATTCCTATCTGCTCATCTGTCTGTGTGTGTGTGTGTGTGTGTGTGTGTGTGCGTGCGCGCGCTCTCAGGTGCATGTGCAACATCGTGTGCAACGGCCACAACGACAACCCCGTGTGTGGCAAGAACGGCGTCACCTACGACACGCCCTGCCACGTCCGCGAGGCCTCCTGCCTCAAGCAGCTCAAGATAGACATCAAGCACGTGGGCCGCTGCCAGGGTGAGAACACCGTCACTGTCTCTCCATCGGCCCCCATGTCTCTCTCTTTCACTCTCTCTCTCTCTCTCTCTCTCTCATTCTATTCTATCTAGCGCCATCTCTCTGCCTCCACTGCCTCTCTCTCTCTCTCTCTCTTCTCTCTTGTCTCTTGGCTGTCTTGAGATGAGATCCGGAGGTAGATGACTCCGGGTCCACAAAGCGACAGACCAGCCGTGTTTTGGCTCCTCCCGGGCACCCAGCCAGTTAATTACTCTCCATTTAATGTGACTTGTTTTTTCGTGCCGCCGGCTTGTTATCGGGTTATGAAATATGACGGCAGCGAGGCATATAAACGGATGAGCGATGGCGCTTGATAATCACATCAGTTTATGCAAATCGTCGTGCATTATTAATATCAAGGTCTTTCTTTTTTTTTTTTTGCTCAAGATTGTCTCACTGTTGAACACAATTGAACACACTTTCTCCACTCTTTGGTGGCTGTGTCTACTGCCAGGCATTACCACACGATCACAGCAGATGAAGTGTTTAGGATTTCAGGTCATGCCCAGATTCCGATCTGGGTCTCCGTCTGTTTGTCGAGAATTGAGATAGACCTCATTCCTGTCACGCACACGCGGGGAAAACCCGGGTCAAGAAAACAAACATAGGGTCGCCGTCTTATTCGACATCACACAAATTCATCTTCATATTGTACGCCTCTCGGTCGGACGTTTTGCTTGATAATCCGATGCTTTAATTGCCTGTGTTACACCCCCCACTCCCCCCCACCCCCTCAGACTCTAACTGGGCCAGGTGAGGCTGTAGCCCCACCCCACCCCCAGACTCTAACTGGGCCAGGTGAGGCCAATTAAGCCATCCAGCCACCAATCACACACACTCTCCCACAATGACCTTTGGTTTTTATGCTTTCAGACAAAGGACGTAAAGATGACAGCTCTAAGAATAAGCCCGACGTATTCGGTAAGAAGCTCCGTCTGTCAGAGGCTGTGGTTAACATAACTATAGACTGTAGGTAATGCGCTGGCCAAGTGCATCATATCATTACCTGTGAGACTCCACCTGCCAGTCCCTATATATACAGTTGTGGTCAAAAGTTTACATACACTTGTAAAGAACATGTATGTCATCATGGCAGTCCAGAGTTTCCAATAATTTAAATTGTGTTAATTTCAATAACACTTATTTTTTCTGCTGGGTCAAAAATATACAAACAGCAATACTAATATTTGGTTACATGTCTCTTGGCCATTTTCACCTCAGTTAGGCGCTTTTGGTCGCCATCCACAAGCTTCTGGTTGAATCTTTGACCACTCCTCTTGACAGAATCGGTGCAGTTCAGCTAAATTTGTTGGCTTCCTGACATGGACTTGTTTCTTCAGCAGTGTCCACATGTTCTCGATGGGGTTTAAGTCAGGACTTTGGGAAGGCCATTCTAAAACCTTAATTCTAGCCTGATTTAGCCATTCCTTTACCACTGTTGATGTGTGTTTGGGGTCATTGTCCTGTTGGAACACCCAACTGCGCCCAAGACCCAACCTTCTGGCTGATGATTTTAGGTTCTCCTGAAGAATTTGGAGGTAATCCTCCTTCTTCATTATTCCATTTACTTTCTGTAAAGCACCAGTTCCATTGGCAGCAAAACAGGCCCAGAGCATAATACTACCACCACCATGCTTGACGGTAGGCATGGTGTTCTTGGGGTTAAAGGCCTCACCTTCTCTCCTCCAAACATATTTCTGGTCATTGTGGCCAAAGAGCTCCATTTTTGTTTCATCTGACCACAGAACTTTCCTCCAGAAGGCCTTTTCTTTGTCCATGTGATCAGCAGCAAACTTCAGTCGAGCCTTAAGGTGCCGCTTCTGGAGCAAGGGCTTCCTTCTTGCACGGAAGCCTCTCAGCCCATGGAGATGTAAAACACACTTGACTGTGGACACTGACACCTGTGTTCCAGCAGCTTCTAATTCATTGCAGACCTGCTTTTTGGTGGTTCTCGGTTGACTCTTGACCATCCTGACCAATTCTCTCAGCAGCAGGTGTTGCGTTTTCTTCCTGATCGTGGCAGTGACACAACTGTTCCATGCACTTTATACTTACGAACAATTGTTTGCACAGTTGATCTCGGGACCTGTAGCTGCTTTGAAATTGCTCCAAGTGACTTTCCTGACTTGTTCAAGTCAATGATCCGCTTTTTCAGATCCATGCTGAGCTCCTTTGACTTTCCCATTGTAGTGTTTGTGTCTGAGTCTAATGATTGTATTAAATGAGTCATATTTAAATGGACTCAGAGAAGTCACCAGCTGTAGTCAATCATAATCACAAGAAGTTAAGAGGCCACAAAGATAATTTGATTGACACAACTTTCTCATCACCTAAATATTGGAAACTCTGGACTGCCATGACATACATGTTCTTTACAAGTGTATGTAAACTTTTGACCACAACTGTATATATATATATATATATATATATATATATATTCTATAATATATATATATATATCCATTATTTATTTACCCATTATTTAGTATATATACACATACTATTACAAAATATTGTGAAATTATAAAAACATTTGTTAAAATATTTAAATTTTTAAAACATGTGTTTCCTTGGCAACAGCCGTGCAGAACAATGGTGCCCCAGACCAGGGGGGTTACGGAGAGGTCCCCCTGCCCTGTCCTGACGATTACAGCCAGTTCTGTGAGCACGGCCAGTGTGAGATGACCCAGAACCTGCACACCTGCAGGTACCATACAGTGTGTGTGTGTGTGTGTGTGTGTGTGTGTGTGTGTGTGTGTGTGTGTGTGTGTGTGTGTGTGTGTGTGTGTGTGTGTGTGTGTGTGTGTGTGTGTGTGTGTGTGTGTGTGTGCCGTGTCTGCAACAATATTCCCTCCCTCCTACCTGCTCATTAATTACATGATTAGCAGCAATTGATTGATACCTATCATATATAATTAAGGTAAGATCATGTGTACTGAGTTAATCCCAGACGAGACATTCATGGGAAATTATAAATATCAACTAATAATACTCAACAATCGCACCAGTTATGTTTCGGCTGTGGACTCACCAAACTCTCAGGCTTCTCCTACAAACAAATAAATAAAGAAGCGTCCAATACATACTCAAATCATATTCATAACTCACCGTGCAGGTGCGATGCGGGCTACGGGGGCCCCCAGTGCGACCAGCTCCTGGACTTCAACATCCTCTACGTCGTCCCCAGTGGACAGAAGCTGCATTACGTGCTCATCGCCGCCATCATCGGAGCCGTCCAGATAGCGGTCATCGTAGCCGTCGTGATGTGCTTCACCAGGTAACGGCTAGCATTGCTTGTTTCACACCCCCCCCCCATCCCCCCCCCACCACCCAGCGTTAGCGTGACGGCCTCAAGAGAAAGAGAGAGAGAGAGAGAGAGAGAGAGAGAGAGAGAGAGAGAGAGAGAGAGAGAGAGAGAGCGAGAGAGAGAGAGAGAGAGAGAGAGAGAGAGAGAGAGAGACTAGACAAGTCTTTTTGTGCGGCATTACAATGTAATGACGGTGTAATTCCTGTGGTGTCCTCTAGGCGGTGCAACAAAACCAAGCGCGGGCGGAGACAGAAGCAGCACCTGGGCCACTTCCCTTCAGGGACCTCCTCCAGGATGATGTAGCTGCTCTCTCTTTTTTTTTTTAACTTTCCTCTTTTTTGACTAATTATAAACACATTTTCGTACCACATGGACAGAATTGCATTTTTTTTATCGCGCCCATTTTGTGCCTCTTTTGGTTTGTATTAATTTTGCTGTTTCTTGAAACAAACCTGTGGCTTTTTTCTCAAGTGTTGAAGGGGCCTTATTTTTGCCATTTCCGTTAGACTTCTTTTTATATATTCTTTTTGTTCTCCCCTCCGAGATGTCTGCAGCCGGCCGTTTTCACTTTTATGAAGGTAATTTTTCAAGTGGACAAAAAGGGAAGCTTTCCGTTTGTATAGAGCCGCGTTTTTTCCTCCGTCCTGACCCCCAGCAGCCGATGAGAACGACCATTTTGTCTTTCGAGCAATCTCTCAATATGGCCGGACTGTTTTTCCTCATTTCCTGTCGTCATTCCTGGCCTCAACTTCCCGTTTGCGTGTGTCCCCCCGGTGGTCATGTTGTCGTGGCAGCTCTGCGCTCCTCTCTCTGCGTGGGGGCGTGGCCTGCTCAGGAGGACATTTTGGATTCAAACCAGAAGAATAGCGAAGCGTCCTCCTCGCCTCGAAACCGCCTCGTCGGTCATGAGTGTGATTGAAGTAGGGCCGCGCGTCTCCTGGGAGAGATGGCGCTTTCTCTTTCTCTCCGTTGTCATGGTAACTCACTGCCTAAAAATGTGTTGTTTTTTTGTTTACAACCCCATCTGTACCTTTTTTTTTTTTTTAGACACAAACAATTTGGTCGATGATGCATTCCAACTGCCATTGAATAACAAGTGTGGCTCTCATGGTATGATTAAGATGGATAGTAATCCTTTGTCTGTTTTTATATCCATATCTACCACTCTGGAAAAAAAAAAATACATAAAAACTTTCCAGTTCCAGTTACAAAGGGTTGGTTGCCGTTGTATTAAAGCCATAGTTTACCCGAAGAGGACCCTTACTGCAATTCTGAAGTGCTGCTGCTGCTGCTGCTGATAATACAAAATGTTCCCCAAGGTCACGGGAGACTCGCTTCGGACGTTGGTTGCTATGAAAACACAGATATTTTTTTTTCTTCCAAGGATGGAAAATAAGCTCTTTTCTTTTTGTGTAATTCCAGGAAAATGTTTCTCTTGAGTTTGTTTCTGTTTTTTTGTATAAGACACTCCTGAAAACCAAAATGCTGTTTTTACTACAACTATTAAGGTACAAAATGACATGTATAGGTTGTTGTTGTTGTGTTGTTGTTATTTTAATTTTACGTAATTTTAAATAATGCCATTCCGGAAATGGGATTCCAATGTGTTTTTTGACAAGCTGATAATTTAAATGACCGTTTAGTTTATTTTTGATATCATTTCTAATGGCGGTACGAAGTATCTGTGTTGTTGTCATACTGTGGTCGACGGATTAGCTTCTATCTGGATTGGATTCCCGTGAAGCATGTGAGCACTAATGTCCGTCCCTCATCTTTCAGTTTGGTTTGTAAATCACAGAGTCCCACAAAAAGCGTCGTTCCTGTACACGGGTAGATGCAGTGTATCCGCAAGGAGTTGATTGCATTTCAAATTCAGCATCCGAATGCGCCGACTAAGATCGTTGGCGAGTTCCTATAGATAAATTCTATGCTTGCTAATAACTAATCTATTAACACGACTCAAATACACAGTTAGTGATTATTGGAAGGCCTACTGCTAACACAGAGCCGCCTAGTTCAGCAGTTCACCCTGAGAATCCCTGCTGCTTTAACAGAAATGTGATATTGATGCTGAATGGGTGTTTCTTGAAGCTGTGGATTTGTAAACCTGCTGATAGATGGGGGGGGGGGGGGGTTGTTCTTGGTGGTCAGATGCTACAAAAGGGAAATCCGGTTCCTGGTTTTTACAGTAGATCTTGTGTATTGCATGAGCCAGTGAAGTCTTTGTTTAGAAATTAGTGTCGTAGTTGAGCTAGAATTAAATTATGTGTTCCAATAAAGTGTGTCCGTTGGTGCATTTCTTTATTGGCCGATGTTTATTGTGATTTTTTTTTTCTTTCATATTTATTATAACATTGTGTACATTCATTTAGGACCAATTTATATTTGCTAAAATAAGCAGCAAATGTATTCTACTCCGCAAAGTACGTCAGCCTTTATATGAACGTCAATAATACTACTTCGAATAATGTTCAATAATAAAGAAAAGAGAAGAGAAAAAAGTCCTGTTTTCCTCAGCCTGCGTTAAATATAATCGGAATATCTCTGCAAAACATTCTGATTACATTAACATTGAAAAAAATATTCTCTGATGCAACTGGAGTCGTCCGAAAGACAACTGGGAACATCCAGCTGAACTCCGTGCCGTCGCCGCATGTTATTCTTCCTCCTGGCGTTCGGCAAGAATAGACGAGACTATTCCCGACTCTGCTATTAAGCTCACGTTCCCTTTGTGGTGACCGGGGGCTGTTAAGTTTGGGTATGTGAGGGGTGCCCCCCCTGCGCCCAACATCTGGGGAGCTCACACTACATTGACCTCAGAGAAAGTAAAACAAAAATAATTACTGGGTTGATATTGAGGCAGGCACACGAGCTGCTCTCATATCATTTTTTTGCTTTTTATCAAGGGCAGACATCTTCCAGGAAAATAGATTAAGCTCTATACAATATCCAGATCATTGGAAGAATCGTTGTGACCGCCAGAATCAGGGCAGAGGTGGAAAGAGAGCGCGCCCCAGGAGCTCTAGGGTTGCTCTACCGTGTATAGGTGTGGTTATGAGGGTAAAAATAGATATGACGACAGCATAATTATAGACAGCAGCTGGTGGAGCGGCTTTAGAAGGCTGGGCAGTCCCCTTCTGCATTTGATCATGTAACCCCCTTCACACACACACACACACACACACACACACAAATGGGCGCACACACGTGCATGCATGTGCTTGTGCACACACACACACACACACACACACACACACAAGCACACACACAAAATCCCTCTTTTTAAGTGACTTGTGTATTTCTCTGTATTTCTTTTCTGTGTGTGGCCTTCGATAAATCCATCATGACTGACTACTCTTCATCAATCCATTCATTAAACTCTACTCCTCTCTCTCTCTCTCACAGACACACACACACACAGACACACACACACACACACACACACACACACACACACACACACACACACACAGTATGTTGTTTTGTTTACAAAACATCGACACCAATCCAGAGAAAGGGGATATTCAGAGTCAATGGCGTCTGTGCATTTTGCGTATTGCCAAGTATAACATCATATATATATAAATATTAAATATCTGTGTGTAATCCAAGGCTGCATCTCTAGCTCCAGAGTCACATCGCACCACAGACACCACACTCATTCCTGCCCTGCATCTGTCATCCCAACACATCCCGACTGGGAGCGCCTGTCTCATACTGGGAATTCTCAGAGGATTTCACCCAGGACTAGTGGGGTTAGATGTGTACGGTGTAGCGGACGGTACAGTGCAGTGTCTGGCTACACTACTAAAATGTAACTCGTTATTTATGAATGCAAGCGTCATGAAAGATAATTTGCATTCGATGGGCTTTTGTGACTTTGTGGACAGAACAGGGAAGTGGGGTTGAAAGAGAGGGAACGACATGCAAAGTTTAGCACCATAGGTGGGATTCAAAGCGTGGCTACAAGGCGACCCTATGTGGTCAGCGTGCGAGCAGCAGGTGGAGCCAACAAGACACCATTGACATTTCATTTCAATTAAATGCATGAGTAAGACCAGAGTAAGACCACACCAGTGGATTATAGAGATCATTGCTGAGTAGGACCATGATTAGAACGAGGGGTGACGAATCGATGCGTCGTTCGAGATCGACGCATCGATTCTGAGTGTAATGATTCAACGAAATCAAGAATCGGAAACGTATATCGAATCGCTGTGAAGCCTGATGATCGGCTCACAACCCCGAATAAGCAGCGTGGGTATCTGTGTGCTGGATCGTGACGTGTGTGTGTGTGTGATCTATACTGTGTGTGTGTGGTCTCGGGGGGGGGGACCTCAACGTTGGAGGAGAGATGAATGATGGAAGTCGAGACGAGGAGTGTGTGTGATGGATGGACGGATGGATGAGTACCGGGTGAAGAGTGAGGAGAATGGGGGGGCTTTCCCACCTTCTCCCAAACAGGAACAGCATTCGTTTTTACCCCTCTCGTTATTTTTAGCCTCGAGTGTCAGAGATCCCGTGTCACGCTTTATCCTTCCTCCCTTCACCCTCTTTCTCTCCCCCCTCACTCCCGCTCCCTCACCCGTTGTCCATCTTCCCCCTTCGTCGTCTTCTTTCAAGACGTGCGTGAGTTTCGATGACCGTCGTTGACCCTGCGGTTGCCACGGACGCATTTCTCGAAGCATTGTCCTTGTCTTTCGGAGGTTTTGAAGTTGTCCTATTTTGGGGGCGATATGATCCGTTATCGATTCTCAGTGACAGTCATCAACACAGACATATCACCCACGAGGTGTGACGGCGTGCCAACCGGGCCACGACACTCCCGATATCGATATAGAAAGACGAAGGTTTGACGTGTGAAGTAATTGATGACTTATCATGAAACGAACATGTGTGGGCATCTGATTCATCACGGGTGGAAAATAGATATCAGCTCACGTATGAAAACTTAAACTGTACCCTAAGACCCCGAACTCTCACGCACTCCAACCCTCTGTCTCGTCCCTCTCTCACCATGTTCCTTTCTTCTTCATGCTCTCTCTCTCCCTCTCTATTCCAGTTCTCTCCGCCCCCCCCGCCCCCAAACCCTATTAGGTGGTGGGGGACCAACGCTGGTGACCAGACCAGTGTCAAGTCGCAGAGGGTCGATCCTGTCCCCCTCCCTCTCTCTCTGTCTCTATCCGCCCCCTGAGGAGTCAGCTCCTCTGGTCTCCCCCCGCTCTCTTGCTCCTCTTGTCCGGGCCTCCCCGATGTCTTAGCCCTCCACCTGCTCCTCTGCTCCTCCTCCTCCATCCGTCCATCCTCAGACCCCCGCAGAAAACCACCCACCATTTTTTGTGTGTGGGTTTCTCCTCCGAGATCAGAACCCTTTCCAGAACCCTCTTCTTCTTCATCCCGTCCGGATCTCTGGGTCCTCTTACTGCTTTCTTCCCCCCCCCACCCCTACCCCCATCCCCTGAACCCCTCACCCTGAAGACAGGCCTCTCCAGCCTCTCCAGCCTCCAGCCAGACTCAACCGGCCGAACAACAGAACAACAGAGCAGAACCCAGAGACTCCTCCGGATACCGAACCAGACCCAGAGCCCCACCAGACCAGCGACGATGACGGAGAAGCTCGGCACGGTGGAGGACGCGGGCGGCATCATGGCGCTGCTGGAGCGCGTGGCGGGCATCATGGACAACGGTGAACGCCACGCAGCAGCGCATGGAGGAGCGGCAGCTGGAGCTGGAGAGCACGGTGGAAGAGCATCCAGGCATCTCTCTCTTT
>PIJE02003591.1:24842-32342 GCA_002895965.2 Coryphaenoides rupestris | reverse complement strand
AAAAGCGAGAAAAGCCAACGGGTGGCGTCGCACGCGTAGTTAAACGCAGTCGCGTGCGGAGGCTGTTTCTCTTGCCACTCTGCCGAAACCACCACCACCGCACCACCACCCACCCACCACCACCACCTCCACCTCCACCAGCACCTCCACCCACCACCACCCCCAGCTGCCTCCACCCACACTGATGGGTAGGGGTGGGCACTCTGCCCTGGCCCATTAAGTTCAAGTGCTGCTCATTCAGCTTTCACACTCTCCCCCACCCACCACCACCACCACCACCACCTCCACCACCACCTCAACCACTCCACCCACCCACTCCCCTGGCGAGCACCACTCCCTCACCCTCGCCTCAGTTCCACTCGTCTCCATTCTCTCTCTCCCTCTCTCTCTCTCCACATCCCCCCTTTTCATGTTCTCCCATCAGCGCCCCGATACCCTCCCGCCACCCGCCGTCCCACCCCGACACCCGAACATCCCACCTACCCTACCTACTAGCCTACCCTACCCTTCCCTTCCCTTCACGCGGCCACACGGCAAGCACCACTCCACCCTCCATCCCTCCATCCTCCGTCCCCCTCCTCCACCCCAACAACCCACTCTCTCTCTAACCTCACACCCCCTCAGCCCACCAGACTCATTTTGAGCTGTAATTGGACCGGGGGTCCCTGGGGGGGACGGTCTCCCAGCACGTCCCCCACGCTCGACGGACCCTCCAATCCCCCAACTCCCCACCCCCCCCCCCCAACCCCCCTTGTCCTCCTCCTCAACCTCGCCGTTTATCGACCGCTAGGGAGGGGGGTTGAGGGAGCGGGGGGGGGGGCTGGTCCGGGTGTTCGGTTCTGTTCGTCCCTCCTCCCCCCCCAGAGCTCTGAACCTTTTGCCCGGGTCATGAAGCTGGGGAGGAAGCTGAGTGTGTGTGTGTGTGTGTGTGTGTGTGTGTGTGTGTGTGTGTGTGTGTGTGTTGCGGCNACCTGAGGCTGGTTAATCTTCATCCATCACCACCAACTCCACCACCACCACCGCCACCAACTCCACCACCACCACCGCCACCACCTCCACCACCACCCCCACCACCACCACCCCACCCACCAACCACCACCGCCACTTACCTCCTCAGAGGCTTAGGTTGTGGTCTTGATCCAAGAGGACACGGTCACCAATGGGATTGAAGCGAACTTCTGTTGCCAGACTGACCTCCGTAGCTTATGCGCTGCGGTTACACTTGCTTCTGCGCCAGATCTTATATGTTTGGTGTGGGAGGTAGGAGGGGTGTGGGGGGGAGGAGGGTGGGGGGGTGGGGGGAGGGGGGGGGGGGGGGGGGGGAGGAGGGGGGGGAAAAAAGGGGGAGAAAAAAAAAAAATAAAAAAAATAAAAAAAAAAAAAAAAAAAATAAAATAAAATAAAATAAAATAAAATAAGATAAAATAAAATAAAATAAAATAAAATAAAATAGGGTGGGCACTCTGCCCTGGCCCATTAAGTTCAAGTGCTGCTCATTCAGCTTTCACACTCTCCCCACCCACCACCACCACCACCACCACCACCTCCACCACCACCTCAACCACTCCACCCACCCACTCCCCTGGCGAGCACCACTCCCTCACCCTCGCCTCAGTTCCACTCGTCTCCATTCTCTCTCTCCCTCTCTCTCTCTCTCCACATCCCCCCTTTTCATGTTCTCCATCAGCGCCCCCGATACCTCCCGCCACCGCGTCCCACCACCACCGACATCCGACCCCACCCTACCCTAGCCTACCCTACCCTTCCCTTCCCTTCACCGGCCACACGGCAGCACCCACCTCCACCCTCCATCCCTCCATCCCTCCGTCCCCCTCCTCCACCCCAACAACCCACTCTCTCTCTACCTCCACACCCCCCTCAGCCCACCAGACTCATTTTGAGCTGTAATTGGACCGGGGGTCCCGGGGGACGGTCTCCAGCACGTCCCCACGCCTCGACGGACCCTCCCAATCCCCCCAACTCCCCACCCCCCCCCCAACCCCCCCTTGTCCTCCTCCTCATCCTCGCCGTTTATCGACCGCTAGGGAGGGGGGTTGAGGGAGCGGGGGGGGGGGGGGCTGGTCCGGGTGTTCGGTTCTGTTCGTCCCTCCTCCCCCCCCAGAGCTCTGAACCTTTTGCCCGGGTCATGAAGCTGGGGAGGAAGCTGAGTGTGTGTGTGTGTGTGTGTGTGTGGTGGTGTGTGTGTGTGTGTGTGTGTGTGTGTGTGTGTGTGTGTGTGTGTGTGTGTGTGTGTGTGTGTGTGTGGTGGTGTGTGTCGTGCTGCACGCAGTACAGACATCCCTCTGTCGCTGATATAAGCCCGTTTTCTGTTCTGTTCTGTGTTTATTCTTCTTGTTCTTCTTCTCTTCTCTTTTCTTTTTATTTTTTTCTTTTTGCACCCGATGAAAACGAGTTGGGCGCGTTGGACGTGTTATCTTGACGCACACGCACATCACACACTCCCAATCGATGTGCGCTGTCTCCTTCTGTCTCTTTCACACACACACACACACGCACGCACGCACACACACACACTCGCACGCACGCACACACATACCAGCAGACATGGTGTTGTGTGGCGTATGTGGTTACGGAGTTTCATCACAACGGTGTGTGTGTGTGCGTGCGCGCGTGTGTGTGTGTGTGTGTGTGTGTGTGTGTGTGTGTGTGTGTGTGTGTGTGTGTGTGTGTGTGTGTGTGTGTGTGTGTGTGTGTGTGTGTGTGTGTGTGTGTGTGTGTGTGTGTGTGTGTGTGTGTGTGTGGATGACAGCGGGTGGTGGGTGTGCTGGCGTGTGAGCGAGCGAGCTACACTCTCTCTCTCTCTCTCTCTCTCTCTCTCTCTCTCTCTCTGCACAGACGGTGCTGGAGTGAGTCCACGTACAGATAGAGAGAGAGAGAGAGAGAGAGGCAGAACTTCAATAAAAGAGAGAGAGAGAGAGAGAGAGAGAGAGGATCTCGCCCTCTTTTCTGGCACTCTGACACGGCGCTGTTCGGAGCACCGTCAGTGTGTTATCCCACCCGGAATAAACCCACCCATCTCTCCGTCTGCTTCTCTGTCTCTGTCTATTCATCTATCTCTCTATTTATCTATCTGTCTAATTATATTTTCCTATCTGGTCCAATATATCTATCTATCTATCTATCTATCATCTATCTATCCATCTGTCTATCTAACTATCTGTTGTCTATCTATCTATCTATCTATCTATCTGTCTCTCTGTCTGTATCTGTCTATCTAACTATATGTCTGTCCCCCTGTCCCTCTCTTGATCTGCCTCTCTCTCTCTCTCTCTCTCTCTCTCTCTCTCTCTCTCTCTCTCTCTCTCTTCTCTCTCTCTCTCTCTCTCTCTCTCTCTCCCCCTCCCTCTGTTTTGTCATGAGGGCTCTCTCACCGTCTGTAATAATTCTCGGAACAGAGAACTTCACAGAACCGCACTTATTGTCGACCTGTCTCCTGACGCTGGCTCATGAATAAGGATAGCACAATAGTGTGTGTGTACGTGCGTGTGTGTGTGTGTGTGTGTTGTGTGTGTGTTTGTTTGTCTACTTGTGTGGGTGTGGAAAATTGCACTTATGCGCACACTCCCACTCCTAGTGCGTGGCGCCGGGGAGAACAGAGCGAAAGGGAGACAGGTGTGTGTGTGTGTGTGTGCGTGTGTGTGTGCTGTGTGTGTGTGTGTGCGTGTGTGTGTGTGTGCGCCCCTGTGTGTGCGTGTCGGAGCGTTATTGGCGCTGGCGGATGAAAAGCGCGCGTGTGCCATTAATAATTTAAAGAGTACTTAACGACAGGAGCACTGCCCCCTCGCAATGCCGGCTTTTAATAACCAGGACGGTTTCATTTTGGGTTTTTTCTTTTTTTTATACGTTCACGCCCTCCGGCACACACACACACACACACACACACACACACACACACGTGCACACACGCACACACCCACGCACACAAGCAATGCTTTTCGTTTGAAGCGATCTCAGTTCTATTCACTTAAGCAAAACATTACGAAAAATAGAACTCAGCCTGCCTTGAAAAAAGCTAAATTGTCAAAAAAGTGTGTGTGTGTGTGTGTGTGTCTGCGTGTGTGTGGGTGTAGGTGTGTGGGTGTAGGTGTGTGTGCGTGTGTGTGTGTGTGTGTAGATGTGTGTGTGCGCACAGACGCGGGTGTGTTCTTGTTGAAATTATTAAGTGAAAAAGCATTCGTGTGCGTGTGTGGCTCTGTGTGTGTGTGTGTGTGTCTGTGTGTGTGCATGTGTGTGTCTGAGTGTGTCTGAGTGGTGTTTTTGTTTACATTATTAAGTGGTGCTCATTGTCTCGGGATGGATTGTGTGTTTTACCTATTGACAGCGATGTCTATTCATTAATTCACTCTCTCTCTCTTATTCCTTCCCACACACACACACACACACACTCTCTCTCTTTCTCTCTCTCGCCCGCTCACCCTCTGTGTGTCTGGAGCTCGCTCTCCCCATCGCCGTCCGCTGTCTAGTTGAGAGATATGTATTTGTTTATGAAAGCGCTCTGTCTCTCTCTCTCTCTCTCTCTCTCTCTCTCTCTCTCTCTCTCTCTCTCTCTCTCAATGCCTCATTAATTCCCTTGATGGGCTTTGATTTGCCGGGCATCGCTAAGTCGCATTAAAGAAACGTATTTCCCCAGACGTCTGCTTAACGACCCTTCCAAAACCGCCGCAATTAAATGCACATTGGAACGCGCTCGATGTTTTTCGACTTTTAGCATCTGTGATTTAGGACACGTTTTTGTTTTTTTCTTCTAATGTTGATTAGCATTACCCACTAGAAAATTAAATGTAGCCTCGTAGCATCATGGTGGTGTAAGGCGTAATTAGTTTGACGTTTTTTTAAGTAAGTCCTGCCTCATTTCCAACGTATTCGGGATGTTTGATTATCACAGTTCTGTGTTCGAACCCCAACTTCAGCCTTTGACGAAAAACCGAAGTTATATTCAAGTGGTAAATCTCGAAGATTTCCGTTTCGTGCTCTTTGGCGACACCTGTGGTGAAAAGCGGTAATTGCATCCAAACAATGTCGCATAAGTTGACGTCAGTTCGCTGGCACTTGTTTAGTGGCGATTACTCCGTGTACTCTAGCAGAGACCGAACAAACAGGACGTCACTTCGGCGTCACTGACCTTGCGCTGGAAAGGCGACTCGCCACCCGGTCCGTAATATTAAAAAAATACTCCAAATGCAAGAGCTTTCATCACATCATTGGACCACAGGCTCAGTCACCATTGTTGTCAACTCGTTCAGCGATAGATATTGACTTTTCAGACATTTATTAACAGGAAATTCTTCGAGATTATTACTTTCAAAACATCTTCAGCATAAATAGTTGTGCTATAACAATAGCGACTGACCTGTCCATGGAAATGTGGCCTTGCCACTGTGGTTGAACTGAAAACGGGCCCATATGGTGCAGACCTTGGACAGCTGGCCCCTGATGAATGTCAATTTATTAAATTATTTCGCCGGAACACTTGACTCGAGTGTCATCCGATCCCCACTTCCAAGCTGTGCCATCGTGTGACCGGTACCAGACACCCACCACCAGGGCTCCCACCCTACCTTGCATACGTTCACATTTCCCAATCGAGTAAATATAAACGGCCCGTCATATTTTTCCTCTTCGTGATTTTTTTTTCCCAGTTTCTGAACAGCGGTGAGTTATTCATTCTTGCCAGTGATTATGTGTGACCTGCATTCCCACGTCTGATTTGCATTTAGCCGTCGCTCTCGAGCGCGAGCGCTGAATGGGGCCCTAATTGAATAGTTGATCACATATAAATCTAATTAGTCCATTGAGCGGTGGCTATTGTTTGCTGGATTCATTTTTTTCCTGTCTTTCTGTTTTGTTCTGTCCTCCTGGGGGTCGGCAGGCTGCCCGCTGGCCCCGGGTGGGTTATTTTAACGTTAACTCACCCAGAGCTAGCAATACACAGAGCTAACGCCGCACAGCGCTAACGCCACACAGAGTTGAATCATAGATCTAGCACCACACAGCTAATGTCTAGAGTGCTAATGCTGCAGAGCTAAAACGACAGAGCTAGCACCATCAGGCTAACGGTGGCCGCAGAGCTAACGCCACAAAGAGTTAACGCCACGCAGCTAACGCCACGCCGCTAACGCCACGCCGCTAACGCCACGCCGCTAACGCCACGCCGCTAACGCCACGCCGCTAACGCCACGCCGCTAACGCCACGCCGCTAACGCCACGCCGCTAACGCCACGCAGCTAACGCCACGCAGCTAACGCCACCGCTAACGAAAGGCGACCGCGATCTCGTTCCCTCGCCGCTGAGACGATCGCCTTTTGTACTCAAACTCGTATCGCAGTGTCTCGAGCCGCCACCGGAGGGAGACGCAGACGAAAAGAAGATTGAGAGTGAGAGAGTGAGATAATGTGAACAGAGGCACGGCGAGTGGAAGGAATAGCTACAAAATAGTGAGAAAAGAAAGAATGGGAACAAATAGAGTGAGAGAGATGGAAGACGTGGCCATTACCAGCGAGGGTGATCGTCGCCCCATCCGAGGTTCCCTTGAAAAGGCAACAAGTAGTGCCTAATGGGAAATATGCAGATCTATGCTAATGCTGGCTGGATGGGTCTCCCAGTGGCCCCAGTAGGAGATTAAAGCTCTTCTGAGTGGAGAGGAGTGTGGAGGGGACTTGCCACTTCGTCTTGGTCTGCATAAAACAAGAAGGAAATAACTCCTCCGATAACCAATCCCCGTCTCCCCGACGCGAAGCGACGGATAAACACCTTTAATTTTTAATTTTGTGTACCCTGTGACAGGGAGAAGATTTCTGTCTGTCAGTTGTCTCTCCCCTCTCTCTCTCTCTCTCTCTCTCTCTGTCTCTCTCTCTCTCTTTTTACGATATTTTCCTCTCTCGGAGAGCCAACTCAAGCCACCAAGGGCGGTGGGTTTGACGGAAGAGCGGCATGCTGGATACCCTGGATGTATGTATTCCACGGCCCCTCCCCTCCGCGAGGACGTAATCGAGGGGAGGACGGGGGGGAGATGAGTACTAGGACCACCGGAGCCAGGGGGGGTTGGTGGGGTTGGTGGTGGGGGTCTCTGTTCCCCGATCCTCACTCGACCTCAAGCCTCTGGGGCTATCTGGGAATGATAGCCCCACGATTTTATGCAGTCGTCGTGGCTCTCTACCACTTTAACTCGTGCGAGTGTTAAAGTGGTCATCTCGAAGATTTCCGTTTCTTTCTGTGCTCTATGACGACACCAACGGCAAAAAATGTGTCATGGCATCCAAACGGTGTCGCATAGGTGCCGTCGGTCCGCTGGCGGCTCCGTAAATCCTTGGGTTTCGCCTCCCTACTTTTGGAGAGCTTGTTAAATGTGTTTCAAGACATTTTTATAAACAAGTGCCTAACTTAGACCGTGTACGCACACACACACACACACACGCTGTCGTCCTCGCTAGGACGTGAAAACCATGAGAAGATGACATCATATTTCCCCTCGTCTCCGCT